>JAXCMG010000037.1:4778619-4815264 GCA_034642415.1 Podarcis siculus
TATTATTATTATTATTATTATTATTATTATTATTATTATTATTATTATTATTATTTGCACAGTGCTGAATACAATTTTGCACCGGCCACTTGTGACCCAAGTGAAGATGCCCCGGGTGCCAGAATGTCTGTTGCCTGACGGCTCCACCATCTGGAGGTGCATCCTTGGATCTTGGCTGTTTTCTCACACTCGCAACACATCCTGTAAAATTCTATCCCTTATATTTTATCTGCTCAAATCGGAATGAATTTCAGGAACCAAAAAGTCGTGTTGAAAACTCCCAAGCTGCCTGGCCCCCAAATGGCAACTGGACATTCTGTTTTGGTGACTGTAACCCTGGTTTAAGGAGCCATTTGGCGCCTGGCTTATATACCTGAATTTGCAACAATGGATGAACAAAAAAGCTCTTCTTTGATCATTCATTCTCGCCTACCTTTCCTCTCTCTCCCCCTTTCTCTTTCTCAGGTCCTTCCCCTCCAGAATAGGATGAAAGAAGTCGACCGCTTCCCATTGGCCCTCAACATTGGCATGGCGATTGTGATGACCTTGTACGTCTCGTTGGCCACCCTGGGGTATATGTGCTTTGGGGACGAAATCAAAGGCAGCATCACTCTGAACCTGCCGCATGCATGGTAAGTGGAGACATAACTTAGCAGAACTCCAGTGTCCTTCGGGATCTTAATTCGCCTCCCGCTCCTGAATGCTAATCTGAGTGCTACCCATCACTGTGTAAAAAGTGCATTGGGAAGATGATGAGTCGGAAGATGAGCAGTGGCAGGGGAAAATAAGGACAAGGTCAAGTTTTCAACCACAGGACTTGATCAGTGTAGACAACTGTGTTATGGCATAACTAGGACCTGTAATTACCAGAGGGAAGAGCGTATTAAAGGGTCTGCCTGCTGAATCATAGTTTTTATGTGATTCAGGAAGTGGCTGTGGCTCTATAAAAGAGATTAGTTTTGTAGGGCAGGGGAACAGACTGCAGTCTTACCAGAAACAACTTGTTTCTCCTCCCTGCTAGAATCCTAGCGTCTACCCATCAGAGCCTGGGTATGTGGGTGGCGCTGTGGGTTAAACCACAGAGCCTAGGACTCGCTGATCAGAAGGTTGGTGGTTCGAATCCCAGCAACGGGGTGAGCTCCCGCTGCTCAGTCCCTGCTCCTGCCAACCTAGCAGTTCGAAAGCATGTCAAAGTGCAAGTAGATAAATAGGTACCGCTCCGGTGGGAAGGTAAACGGTGTTTCTGTGCGCTGCTCTGGTTTGCCAGAAGCGGTTTAGTCATGCTGGCCACATGACCCGGAAGCTGTACGCCGGCTCCCACGCCTAATAAAGCAAGATGGGCGCTGCAACCCCAGAGTTGGCCACGACTGGACCTAATGGTCAGAGGTCCCTTTACCTTTTCCTTTACCCATCAGAGCCAGCTGCCCTTAGAATGACAAAACAGAAGGTGTTCAGTGCCAGAACTGAGCTGTGCTCACAGTTCTTTCATGCAGAAGTCCTCTCCTGGTTAGCTTTCTCCATTTCAGCGTCCTAATCCAGGTGGGGAAAGTCAGCTTGTTGGGAAACATTGAAGCTGCTGGGAGTTGGAAACCCTTGCCCATATGGCTCAGGGATCTGCCGTTTGATCCCACAACTAATGGAAATTCAGATAGTAAACACACGTTTATTTCACTTTCTGAACCAAGGTTGGAGACTTGTTTCACTCCAGGAAGCTAAGCTTGGAAACACTCAAGCAGGCTACAGTTGGTTCTAAGGCAGAATACAGAGAGAGTCCCTACGTATAAAAAACGGATTACCAGTGAGACCTACAAATATGAAAATATACTTGTAATGTACTTCAGAGAACACACATGAATGGAGGACAATAATACTCCTGAACAACTGGCTATAGCTCTGTTTTGACTGCTAAGTCTTTTTCAGATATGTCCCAATCAGTCGCAAGTCCTCAGGAAAGGTATTCTGAAGAAACTTTTTTGTGGGGGATGGGTGGGATATGTCTAAATAATACTTCTTTGAGCATCAGTGGCTGATAAGATGCCTTTTCACAGAGTAGTTTTCTTTTTGTTGGAAGGCTGTTCTCTGCAAACCTAACTCTGTTGTTGTGTCCCATATTCTCCAGCATTCGATGCTGATATAACAGCTGTAAACTTGTTGTTGTTTAGTCGTGTCCAACTCTTCGTGACCCCATGGACCAGAGCACGCCAGGCACTCCTGCCTTCCACTGCCTCCCACAGTTTGGTCAAACTCATGTTCGTAGCTTCAAGAACACTGTCTAGCCATCTCGTCCTCTGTCGTCCCCTTCTACTTGTACCCTCCATCTTTCCCAACATCAGGGTCTTCTCCAGGGAGTCTTCTCTTCTCATGAGGTGGCCAAAGTATTGGAGCCTCAGCTTCATTATCTGTCCTTCCAGTGAACACTCAGGGCTGATTTCCTTAAGAATGGATAGGTTTGATCTTCTTGCAGTCCATGGGACTCTCAAGAGTCTCCTCCAGCACCATAATTCATAACTTAGCCAGGAGTTAATGGGCCTAGCATTAGATTAATTTCAGCGGGACTACTCTGAGTTAGCTGAATGCCACCCAGCATGTTTGCATTGCTCCAGGTGAGAGTTGGGGAGGAAATGATTGGGTCTCGTGCTATTTATGTTTTGGTTTTGTACGTGGTTATTGGTTGCTAAGTGTTCTGCTGAAGTGAGAATTGAGTGGCTGGTTGCAAGGAGAATATGGTCGTTGAATGAGTGGGTATGACAGAAAGATTATTGAGTTTCTGATTTGTGTTGTCAGGATGCTTTTTTTGTATCATTCACATTCATTAATTTCATTGGGTCTTCTTTGAGTTATAACTCAGTTGAACACCACCTCTATTGTATTCTATCAATCTATTCTTGTTTTTGGTTTACATACGTACATTGTTCAGAGATTCATTGCTTACTTACGTTAGTTAAGATGCAGAATTTTAAGATTACTGTTACTATTAGCTGTTTCAAATGTGAAATACACACACACATATATTGGCAAGTAGAACCAAATCCAGCTGGAATGAAGAGATTAACAGTCATAATAATAATAATAATAATAATAATAATAATAATTTATTTATACCCCGCCCATCTGGGCGGCTTCCAACTGAATATTAAAAACAGTACAGCATCAGACATTAAAAACTTCCCTAAAGAGGGCTGCCTTCAGTTGTCTTTTAAAATCTCCTTTGTATTTTTTTTTCAAGCTTGCTTGGAAGCAGCTAATAAATCAGCAGTCAATTTTAATTTAATACTTCTTAAAATAGTTTCCGAATATGGAGACATTTTTCTCCTGAATGCTTTTTAGTGCCGGAAATATGCTTACTCTGTTAGAATGGAGAGTTTTGCTCGAAGTCAGCTTGTACCATCATCAGCTTTGAAGTCTTCGTGAAGTTACTTTTTTTCAGGTTAAGAATCCTAATGAGCTTTCTTCTCCTTCTGCATCCTCTTCTCTGGCCTCTTACAATATCTACTGCAAACGACCTTGGACCTATCTTTGCCCTGTGGCAGGGGTGGCCCAAGATGTTTTGCCACCTGAGGTGAAATGGCCTGCTGCCGCATGATGCTCTCCTCAAGGAAAAGCCCTCGCAAAGCCTCACCTCCTGGCAGTGAGGCTTTGCGAGGGCTCAGCGAGAGTCAACGTGTTTCCCAGAGCTTTGCCACTGGTCCCACACTGCCGTGAGGGTTGGCAAAGCTGGCCAATGAAAGGCTGTGCTGTTCTTCTGCTACCACCTTCCTTACCTGGGTTGCTTCTGTGGCAGATGGGTGCTGCCTCTTGAATTTCTGCCGCCTGAGGTGGCTGCTTCATTGCACCTCAAGGATGGACTGGTTTTGCCTAGGGCTATCTATACGTGTGCCATGCTTGTCTAGTCCATCTGAATTTTGTTTGCCCTGTTGCAACAATCTGCCTAGATTTGTGCTGTACCCAGGGTCAGATTTGGGTTTGATGAGGCTCTAAGCTACTGAAGGTAATGGGGCCTTTATATGTCCAGCTGTCCTTTGTCAACAACAAATTGTCCCTGTTTTTTGTGTTGAATATATGCTATATGGTAATTTATGGACCTAATAGGTATCTAAAGCCATTTGCACATTTGCCATGTAACCAGTCCATGCAGAATGTAGGCACCCTATATATAGAAATGAGCAAACCAGTGGTATTTTAGGGAGCAGGCTAGCAGGCAGGGCCCATGGCTTACATCATAGGAGCCTGTTGTTGTTGTTTAGTTGTTTAGTTGTGTCCAACTCTTCGTGACCCCATGGACCAGAGCATGCTCTCTTAATACGTTCTGGAGATCCATTCTTAACCTGAAACTGTTCTTAACCTGAAGCACCCACCCCCTGCTAATGGGGCCTCCCGCTGCCACCACGCTGCCACCGTGTGATTTCTATTCTCATCCTGAAGCAAAGTTCTTAACCTGAGGTACTATTTCTGGGTTAGCGGAGGCTGTAACCTGAAGCGTCTGTAACCTGAAGCGTCTGTAACCTGAGGTACCACTGTACATGCCTGGGTACGCTTGCTAGACCAAAAAAGTTCTTAGCAGCCGGTGAAAACAATACCTTGAAGGCGGGAACCTTCCTAATACCAATGGGCAGGGAGTTCCAAAGTGTAAAAATTAAAATAATTTATATGTCGTCCATCTGACTGGGTTGCCCCACCCACTCTTGGCGTCTTCCAACACATTTAAACACTAAAAAATTGATTTCTTGCGAGTGCAAATGAGTATTATGTGGCATTTGTAAAAGTGCCAGTTGCACAGTTCTTAGCGGTCAAATGGGCAGATTTGTAGTGAGGCGATCCTTCAAGTAAATGCTTGGGCAGGTGCTTAGACTATGCTTTGTGAAATTACTCCTTTTCCTTGAAGCAGACTTGTTCATCGTATCCTTCTGACCAGTGTGAGTTTTGTCCAAACGTGTGGCTTTCTCTCCTCCTCCAACAGGTTGTACCATATGGTCAAGATTCTCTACTCTTTTGGGATTTTCATTACCTATTCGATTCAGTTCTACGTCCCGGCTGAGATCCTCATTCCGGCCGTTGCTTCCCGAGTGCAGCAGAAGCTGAAGCTGTTCTGCGAGATGGCGGTCAGGGTGCTCTTGGTCTGCTCAACCTGTAAGTACAAGGCTGTGTGCAAGGCAGACCTCCCCAACTTTGTGTCTTCCAGATGTGTTGGACCTCAGATCCCATCAGCCGTGGTTGATGCTGGCCGGAATTGCAATCCAGAACATCTGGAGGGTCCTAGGTTGCAGAAGGCAGCTGTGAAGCTAACTTTTTGGGTTTCCCTTGACAAGCAGTATCTTGAGCAGTGACGAAAGGCTACACTGGGGCCTGGTGAATTTAGGATCTACCGTATTTTTCACTCTATAAGACGCACCAGACCACAAGACGCACCTAGTTTTTGGAGGAGGAAAACAAGAAAAAAAATATTTTGAATCTCAGAAGCCAGAACAGCAAGAGGGATCGCTGCGCAGTGAAAGCAGGGATCCCTCTTGCTGTTTTGGCTTCTGGGATAGCTGCGCAGCCTGCATTCGCTCCATAAGACGCACACACATTTCCCCTTACTTTTTAGGAGGGAAAAAGTAAGTCTTATAGAGCAAAAAATACGGTAAATTGCATTTACTGATATTTGACTCAACTTTAAGCCCCCCTCCATAATGTAGCCAAATGCCCACATATATCCTATGAACACAGACACACCAAGGAACGTATCTGGATTCATGTGATTTGCTGTTATCTTTTGCTCATTGAGATGTTTCCGTTGCATGCAATGTTTGCATCGTGCTGTTATAATGTAGTCCTGCTCTGAGCTTAAAGCTAATTCAGTTTTAAACCAACCTTGCAGCTTTGTGGATGTATGTACTATATTCATGTGATCTGGATTCAATTTTCATTTTTTATATACGTGTAACGAAACACCAGTACCCCATAGTTTGCAATAATTATATATAGATAGATGCACAATAAAAACCACACTAAAAAAAATTAAAACAGATCACCAGCTCATGTGGGGCTCTTCAAGGAGAGCCTTGTGTAGAGTTCATTTTACTGGTCCAGGCTGGAAGATTCCAGTGTGTGGATTTGCTGTGGCTAAGCTTTGCCCGTCCACGAAGGCCCATCAGGATTGATAAAACTAAGATGCCCAGCTCAAACGAGAGAGAGAGAGATGTGATAATTCGTAGGAATTCTACAACGGCTCTTCTGCCGTTCCTCTTGTTGCTCATCTGATGGTGCCGTGTTAAATAAGATAAAGGCTCAATCGTGACTTCTGTTCTTGCAGCTGGGCAATTGGCACAGTCATGAAGCCCTTTGAAGAAGAGGTGCCGGTCAAGTATCTTTCCACTTTGCATTCAAACTGTTCTGGTTTCTGCGCAGCTTAACTCGATTATGCTGTGTGCATTTGTGTCAAGATGATTTTCTAGGGAGACGTGATTGGATTTGGCATGGGAGGAGGGAAGCTTTTACCTGCTGCGTAGGCCGTCAGATACACCCAGATGCGTCAACAGCCTCTCCAAACCATCAGTGATGCAACCAAAGTTCAGGCGTGACGTACGAGCCTCGCCTCGCGCTGCCCTTTTCCCCCCCTTTGAAAAGGAACGAAGGAAGATCAAGGGCAGTTAATGCATAATCCATACATTCTGCCCAAGGCCTTCACACTGGTGTAAAAGGGAAGGGAGCCAAATTTTATTTATTACTCATTTAATTTATCAGCTGCCCATTGCTGGCAATTCTCCGGGTTGTGGGTGAGGGTGAATAGCAACGTTATAAACCGTAAGTGCATAAAATGCAGCTGAAACACAGGAAACCCTGCTGCTATAAGATCAAACAAACTGGGTTCATTAGAGCAAGAGAAAATTAAAAAAACACCAAGGGACAGCACAGAAGCTAAACCCATTGCAAAGCTAAAATAACGTTGGACCCATAGCACAGTAAAAAGCTCTGTGTCTGGTGCCAGTAATACACCAGTCAGAGCCAGGTGGGCTTCTCTGGAGAAGACATTCCATAACTGAGGGGCCGCCACCGAAAAGGCCCAAACTCTTAGCCAGACACCATTCTTCATTTGGTACTTGGAATAGGGACTCAGGCAGTGATCTTACAGCATAGGAAAGGGCAGAGGTGACACTGAGCAGTCTAAACTGAATTGCGAACTGCGGAACTTATGGCCAAAGTAACTGAGCAGTATCCAGCTAACTCATTCCATCAGCAAAAGGATTACCGCTTGTGCAGTAGAACTCTCCTCCCTCGCTCCCTGTTTGTGCCCCACTCTCCTCAGATTTGTTCCAGAGCATTGGGTCATCCCTTAGAATAGATTATGTGGAATGTGGAGGGGGGTGGGATTTGCTGTGCTGTCAGTAATCCTTGCGCTGATGGAATGAGTGAGTTGGGTGCCGCCAAAGGCATGTGTAGCACATTTCATTAGAGGGTGCATCAAGCTATTTATTATTATTATTCAACAAAGGAAGAAGGGAGGTGGGCGGAAGCAACAAGGCAAACCTGGAGAAATTATCTGCCTAATTTTCAATGCGTTTGCTGGGATAAGCTCCCTGTTGAAATATCTACATGGCTGTCAGTGAACACGTGTGCTGCACGCATTTTGCATGAGTAGAACACCAGAGGGTGCCAAGAATTTATTTTCTATCCTCTCCCCTTCTGTCTGCCTCCGTCGCACGCTCTCTCTCTCTTTGTGCCTGCCCCCCAAATATCTTAAGTTTGCTCCAGATGCATTTCACGGTGATTTGATTTGAACCCTGCATTTGAACACTGAAGCCTTTATCTGTGTAGCAGGTTTGACTGACTTCCAGGCAAGTGCTTCAGAGATTTCTTACCATAAAGATTCTAAACTGCAGAGCAGGTTGGGCAGTCTCTTCTGAAAGTTGGTTTTTCACGATGGTGGCACAGCTTCTGGTAACCATCATTTTAGCAGCACAAGGAGAGGAATTAAGGGTAGTCTGTAAAACCTAAATCAGACATACCAATAACACGCCCAGTAGCCGCTGACAGCCAAGGCAGCAGCCAATCAAATGTCCACCCTATGCACTATCCATGTATAAGACAACCCCCACTTTTTAGCATAATTATTAAAGAAAAGAGCCTAGTTTTATACACGGAAAAGTACAGTATTTAGAAAGTGAGAGATAACATATTTGTGCAAGTAAGCAGACGCCTGGAAGCACCTTATTTATTTGCTCCTCCAGCCATTATTTCTCAGTATTATGTTCTTCTTTCCCAAGAAATAAGCTTGGGAAGAAAGAATGCTTACAGACCTTGCTTGCCCACTCCACCATTTAATATTGCTTGCTGATGCAATCGGCGTAAGTTTTGTTTATGATCAGTTCACACGGAAAGTGGTAGAGCATCTATCTGATGTGCATGCAAAAAGCCCAGGGTTCACGTATGTCCTGTTTTCCAATGTTCTTTTCACAAAGCAATGCCTGTTTGTGTTATGAAACTGTGACTTTTTGACTGATATGTCGCACTAAATTTCATTCACACTAATGGGCATAGTGTAGCAGAACAACAAACGTCATTGAACAGCATTGCTGTCGTCGTCCCACCTTTCTGCACATGTAATATTCCTCCATGAGGCACTCACGAAACCAGCAGGAAAGAACTGTATGCTGGGATACCACCCCAAATTCTGTCACCTTACTCTTCACATTTTCTGGGTTAAGGGGGCTGCAGATGTGTGCCCTCCCCGGATGCAATTAACGTAGAAATCCACACTATACTTCCCCAATATTCTGCTGGATTTCTGGAAGTGATTCTCATGTCGTAGGAAAGTGCAAATATTATGCAGAAATTAAGAGTTAGAGAAATGTTGGGGAAACGGAATAAACTTCTGTGTGAATGCAGCCTTAATCTCATCAGTGTTTGGATAGGAACGCTGTCTGCTGCCTTGAGTTGACGTTGTGGAAGACAGGCAGGATGCAAATGTGATAAGTAAACCGAGAGATTTCTTGTTTCAGAAAGGGAGATGTGGGAAAATGTTCGAGACTCTCCCCCCCCCCCGCTAAAAATCCCCACCACCACCATGAATCATTCACATAAAGTATGCAAAACTTAACTTCAATTGTACTCCCACCATCTCTTTATTTAATGCTGCTTGAGAGTACTGAGTTTGGTAATTCTCTGTGCGGTTCTTATGAATGTTGCAAATATGCTCCGAGCCGGAGGGGAGGGGTGGGGAACTATCTGAAAAGTATTCTGATAGAATTTGTGCATGTTCAGGAAGCAGGTGTAAAATTATTTTTGTAATTGTTCTGGGTTTTTATACTAATATTTTGATCTTATCGGTTGAATTGTGGATTGTTCTATATTCTGGTTTTTATTTGAACTGTAGTGGACTCTCCTTCCTTGGAGGTTTTTAAGCAGAGGTCGGGTGGCCGTCTGTCAGGGATACTTAAGTTGGGATTCCTGTATTGCAGGGGGTTGGACTAGATGACCCTCGGGATCCCTTCCAACTTTACAATTTTGCGATTTATTTATTTGGAGGTAGTTGTGATGCACGCTTCACTCAAGGTTATCAGGGTGGCACAAAACAGACCTTAAGATGACAATTAACAATTAAGAAAAAATTAAACAACATCCCTTTAGTGGATCTATCCCTTTAGGCTGGCATCTATCTGTCTCGGAAGACAATGGAAGAATGCGCCTTTGGAGTAAAGTCAAACCGTTGGAGAGTTACAGCTCCTGCTGTTGCTATAGAGACTGATGTGGGAGAGATATGTTTTGTTGCAGCTGGGGAAGATGAAGGCATCCACTTGTGCTGGTGCAGATGCACCAGGGCGCTGCTCCCAATGGTCATTTCTCCTCTGGTCACTGCTGACCTGACTGCGTGTCTCCAGGGATTCCCAGTCATCTGTAAGGGATTCCCACAAGGCAGGGTTGATGTTAGTAGTCTTCATGTCATGTTTGCAGAAATCCTTGTAACACAGAGTTGGTCTACTGTCATGAACACAACAGCCCAAAACCAAAAAGGACAGCCTGAGATAGAAGGCAGGCAGGCAGGCAGAAGGAGAACAGGGAGACTTGCAGATTTCTCAGACAGCTGGAACCAGTGGGCTGATGCCTCGTCCTCCCTCTGAAGCTGGCAGGAATGAGGCTTAGCAGCTCAGGAAAGGTGGGCTGGATGAGAGCCACCTCTTTGAGGAATCAGTCACTAACGGCACAAGGGAGGGAGAGCATTTTCTCACCAGAAGAGGTGGTAGCTGAACCCATCAGTCCTAGGACTAGACAAATGGGAAAAGTCCAAGACAGAAGATGATCCCTGAAACGTAAGGGTAGGAGGTTCAGGATATTCTGCAGTAGCCGGAAGGATTCTTCAGAGGGGTCAACTTGATTGTGATGGATGCTCGCAGAGAGCGGTTGGAGGCTAATTGCTTGTGTGCAATAAATCTTCTGTTAATTACCTCTTGTGTGCTGTTTTCTCAAGCCGGCAGCCGGTGCCTGAAGCCAACTCCCTGTAGAGCACATCTTTGGGGATCCTGCCATCTTCCATTCCATGGACATGACCAAGCCAGTGTAGAGGTTGATGAGACAGGAGTGTGAACGTGCAGGGAATGTGGGCTGTGGGGAGAGCACCTCTTTGTTTCGGACTCATGTCTTGCCATGTGATGCTCAAAATCTTCCTGACACAGCACATGTGGAATGTGTTGAGTTGACGCTTCTGATGAGAGTAAGTTCCCCATATCTTACTACCATAAAGCAGTATGCTCAACGTGCAAGCCTGGTAGACCTTCCTCTTGGTATTGGACGTTAACGTTGCATTTCCTTTTGGAGAGGCGGGCCATTGCCATAGTTGCCTTGCCAACACTCTTCTCCAGCTCAGCATCGATGGATAGGTTGCTTGTTATGGTGGAATCCAGGTAGACAAAATCATCTGCCACCTCCAGCTTGTGGTCACCAATGCTGATGTGCGGAGTGCTGGCAACATCTCCTGACCCATGTTGTTGGTGTTTTTCCGGCTGATGGTAAGACCAAACTTCATGCACACTTGGGCAAATCAATATAGCAACAATCACAGATAAATCATGCAACAGAAGAGGAATTAAAGTATCGCTATATGCTTCACCCCTCGCCAAAACTCTGGACGGAGAGGTACATCTTTACCTGTTGTCCGATGTGAAATAATTTAGGGAAACTGCACTCCTTCAGTTTCATCTGAAAATAGTTGGGATATTCCTGGAAAACATATATACAGTAGTTTTCTTTATTAATGTGTTGCCTTGGCTAGAACGTTGAATGATTGAGCTGCAATGTACTCCCTTCCCCCCAAAAAGGACTCAAGGGGCAGAGGAAAAATCAAAGTCATCAATCAAATTATAACTTAAAAGAACTCTGAGTAATACAGGGCCCTGTTCTTAAGATAAACATACTCTTTTTCTCCGTTTTATAGTTTGCTGCTCTTTGCTTATGAATTATTCACCTTTTACAATATGTCTTATTAGATAACATAGTGCTGTGGTTGTGTGTGTGATACTGCTAGAACAATCCTGGTTTTCCTCTAATAAAGGGCAGGCACTGTGACCGGTTTCTTAATACCCGCTTGCTGAGTCTGTCTGGTTGTAGATAAAAGCAATAGCTCAGTTTTGCACATCACAGTAAACCGTAGTTAATGCTTTACTTTGAAGGCAGAAGTCATTCCCTAAGTGTGAGCAGCAGCAAACTTTGATTCTTGGCTTATCGGTTGTCATTTCTTTGACCCGCTCAAGGTAAACTATAAACTAGGGTTTGATGTGACCTGCAGTTTACTGTGGCGTGTGAACACAGCCACTGTATGACTCTTGTGCAGAGGAAATGTGAAAGCTAGACTTGACTGGCTTTCTTTCTTTTTTAGAAAGAGGGTAAACAGCACAAGTTGAATGAAAGAGAAAACTTCTGTGTTTGGGTAAAGGTAAAAGTAAAGGGACCCCTGACCATTAGGTCCAGTTGTGGCCAACTCTGGGTTTGCGGCGCTCGTCTCGCTTTACTGGCCAAGGGAGCCAGTGTACAGTTTCCAGGTCATGTGGCCAGCATGACTAAGCCACTTCTGGCAAACCAGAGCAGCGCACGGAAACGCCGTTTACCTTCCCGCCAGAGCGGTACCTATTTATCTACTTGCACTTTGACGTGCTTTTGAACTGCTAGGTTGGCAGGAGCAGGGACCGAGCAACGGGAGCTCACCCCCTTGCGGGGATTCGAACCGCCAACCTTCTGTTACATTCTTGCTGCTGTAGTAGCATACATGAATAACTTTCTATACAGTTTAGGAGTTTAGGTAGCTCTGTCCCTATAATTCCCAAAAGAAAAGCTTCTGGGTTTTTTATCTTTTTTTATTTTACAAAAGTTATTTTAAACATCCTTTTCAATTCATTATATATCATTTCCCAATATATCATTTACTACAAGACCACCACATAGGATAAAAAGAACCTTCTTTCTCTTTACATTTCCAACACTTATTTGATTTAGAGTTATACACTTTTGCCAATTTACTACACTTGATCTTAGCCAAAAGGCCGAGAAGCGATCCAATTTACTCCGTGTTAGATACCATCACTATATCATTTTTATATAATTCTCTCTTAGACCACAACATGCTGTGATTTTTATATCCATAATCCACCATCGTTCCCATGCGACCATATCTACTTTATGACCAATATCTATTGCCCAGTGTATCACTGAGGATTTTACTTCCTCATCCTTTGTCTCCCATTCCAATAATATTTTATACATTTGAGACAGCACTTTTACATTCCATTCCAACAGGTCTCTCTCCAGTTGGATTTCTTTTGATACTCTTACGGCTTCCTTCATATGCTTTTCCAACGCCATTGGGAAACGCCTGAGCTGTCAAGGAGAATCCTTAGCTCCCCCAACTAATTAGTCAATTGGTTTAATATGCATTTCTGGATTATCAATCCCTCTTTATGATACTGAAGGAAGTGTGCTGATTTGCAGGTTAACCACAAAGGATGTTCATCACCGTCGTAAATACTCTCCTTCGTTCCGTATTAACATTCACACTGTGTAGAATCAACACAGCTTTTCCTCCCAACTAAATAACTTAGCCCTTAATTCACAGGCCCGTTGATGATTTATCAGTGTTCAGTTAACATGTTGGTTGACCAAAGCTCAATCTCCTACACTGTCCCCAGGATTTAACTCTCTGGAGTTGCATCCCAATTACAGTGGTACCTCAGGTTAAGTACTTAATTCGTTCCAGAGGTCCGTTCTTAACCTGAAACTGTTCTTAACCTGAAGCACCACTTTAGCTAATGGGTCCGCCTCCTGCTGCTGCGCCGCCGGAGCCCGATTTCTGTTCTTATCCTAAAGCACTATTTCTCGGTTAGCAGAGTGTGTAACTTGAAGCGTATGTAACCTGAGGTACCACTGTATGCATTCTGTTGCTTGCTGGTCTCTTCCTTTAAACAACCACTTGCTCAGGCTACTTACGGGTAAAGAAAACTCCAAATATTGGAGAAGAGGCCACATGTGTCCTGCACGCAGTAGGTCTCAAGTTGTGGAACTGGCTTGACAGATGACAAGAGCAGACTATTGTTTTGCACCAGGAATATTATGGCAGTAGAGAAATGATTGATCACAGATTAGTGCAGATTGGCAGGCTAAATTTGGAACATTTTAGTTTCTTAGAGCGCCATTCAGTTTCTCTGAACAATTTTATGTGTGAGTGAACTCTTAAAAAAAGAAAAAGACAGAGCTTTTTTTACTTGCATTAATTACAGGTTTTGCCAGGTCCTCTGTTTCCCCCCAGTAATGCTCCCAAAAATTATTTCAATACATTATGGTTGTTTTCTGTCAGTTTGGAGCCCTCTTGGGCAAAAGGTGTGAAACCTATAGCCCCAAAATGGATATTGCGCTTTTTGGCTATTTCCCTCATAATTAAGGTGCTTTTTCAGTGAAAACCTTTTCCTTACCGATGACCAGAGAGGCTGATAATTTTATTAGGGTCATAGGCTATCAAAAGCAACAACAATAGGCTACTGTATTTGTTTACCCCAAATGGGGACAACCACCCCATTTTTAGATGCCTGGACCATAGACTAATAAGGCTGCTATCTGTTTTTTTTTCCTTGCTTACAACACTTTTATTTTCCAGTCAGCTAAGAGAGAAACAGAACATTCTTCTCCCTCTGCAGACATCATAGCAATTTTTACCCTCTGTGGAAGGGAATAAGTTCACCAGCAGCAGAAAAAAAAGGCTGAATCAGGGTACTTGGGTGGGTGATGAGGGTTTAATCACTTTCCCTTTCTCTCTGTTTGCTGACAGAATATCAGTCTTGAAACTGAAATCTATTGATGACGAAGAAGAAGGAAAAACCACCCCTGAGCAGCTTGAAAATTACCGTATTTTTTGCTCTATAAGACTCACTTTTTCCCTCCTGAAAAGTAAGGGAAAATGTATGTGCGTCTTATGGAGCGAATGCAGGCTGCACAGGTATCCCAGAAGCCAGAACAGCAAGAGATATTGCTGCTTTCACTGCGCAGCGATCCCTCTTGCTGTTTTGGCTTCTGAGATTCAGAGTATTTTTTTTCTTGTTTTCCTCCTCCAAAAACTAGGTGCGTCTTGTGGTCCAGTGCGTTTTATAGAGCGAAAAATATGGTAGGTAACGATTTGATTAGAGGAAAATTTGCAAAAGAAAAAGTCAGTTCAGTTATGAACTGCTTTCTAACATAAACCCACTGTTTCCTACCTATTTGGTAATGGAGGATATTTGGATCCTGAGCCATTTTAGGGTGTTGCAAACCACTGCTAATATCTCGAATTGGGCTTCGTGGCGCACAGTTCTGGAGCTACTGAGGGTGTTTCTTAATGTGCCTTTTGGGGAACTGTATTTCTGAACACTTATGCACATGGTTTACAAAGCTGAACATGAGTTCTGGGGCTCAGCACTTTTCTTTCACCCCTCTTCTATCATCTATGATCACATCCTGATTTGTTTTTCTGGTTCGTTGGCCAGTATTAAGCCAGGGTTCTCTGGTTCAACAAGCACAGCTGGAAATTCCATGTAAATGCAAGGCAGGATCTTTGTACTAAAGTCAGGGAAGGAGAGAGAGAGGCAGGCAGGAGTGTTTTGTTCCTGATCTTGGCTTCACAATCCATGGTTTATGAAGCCAGGAATGACTATGCAAACCACATCAAGGAAACTAATTCCTTTTGTCCAACCAGTTGATCATTGAAGTATATATTTATTGTAACAAACTTTGTTGTTGTTTAGTCGTTTAGTCGTGTCCGACTCTTCGTGACCCCATGGACCAGAGCACGCCAGGCACTCCTGTCTTTCACTGCCTCCCGCAGTTTGGTCAAACTCATGCTGGTAGCTTGGAGAACACTGTCCAACCATCTCGTCCTCTGTCGTCCCCTTCTCCTTGTGCCCTCCATCTTTTCCAACATCAGGGTCTTTTCCAGGGAGTCTTCTCTTCTCATGAGGTGGCCAAAGTATTGGAGTCTCAGCTTCAGGATCTGTCCTTCCAGTGAGCACTCAGGGCTGATTTCCTTCAGAATGGAGAGGTTTGATCTTCTTGCAGTCCATGGGACTCTCAAGAGTCTCCTCCAGCACCATAATTCAAAAGCTTTAGTTCTATAGAAATACAAACTTTAGTTCTATAGAAATACCTCCCCATTGTTTGACAGGTTAGTTGACCAAATCTTGTTTGACTGGTCAGATTCCTAATGTTACTGAGCGGTGGGTTTTGCATCCTTACTGACCACATGGACTTTTCAAGTTTTTTCCACCCATGAATTTGATCAGAATAAGGAATGTGTCTATTTCCTTAGCTATATCGCTTTTCTTTGCCCTTCTTTGTATGTCATGACACACATTCCTAGAAGTAAGGATGTTTACTTTGAGGAACCCTGCTGCAAAACTTGGGGGGGGGGGAGTGACAGTGACTAAAAGCCATTTGGAAACTGGAAGTGCCATTATCCCTTAGTGGAGTCGTGGAAATGTAACAATGCGTTTTCAGATTCATCAAATCATTCCTCCCAACCAATCTCTGGCAGAATGCTAATGATAAAATAATTGGCAAGGCTCTAATAAACGTAATTT
Organism: Podarcis siculus; assembly: GCA_034642415.1. NCBI lineage: Eukaryota > Metazoa > Chordata > Lepidosauria > Squamata > Lacertidae > Podarcis > Podarcis siculus. The sequence continues at coordinate 4,794,684 of JAXCMG010000037.1, forward strand.
AGATTTTGTGTCTGAATGAAAATGAATATTGAATCTACACTTTGATCGTCTTTGCATCTTTGGTAAGCTGTGCTCTTTCTGAGCTGAGAAAATGTGCGATGATTGCAGCGAGCTCAGAAATTATTTTCCATTGTTTGAAATAGGCCTTATTTTTAATTCAAAAAAAGGGGGGGAGGGAAGAAACTTTAAGGAAATAATGGATTCGTAAGCATGATGATGATAGCAGACAATGAACCGAGGGCTTGGAAATTACTTGACAGATAAAGCTTGACAGACCAATTGGTTGTCTTCAGACATCTATGCCTGATTCAGAAGATGACTACTATGTAGGTCTCTGGTGCTGTCATAGAACCACAAATAAGCAGCAGCAGCAGTGTGTTTTCGTGTACATGAGAGAACTACAAACTCCAGGAATCTTGGAATACCCTCCTTTTTTCAAGGTAAAGGCTAGAGCATTTTGGGCTTCTAAGGTTGTATTTATCAGTGTATTAATTTTTAAGCTTCGTGATGCAATTCCAGAGTATCTAATATATATTTAAAAAATTACTGTGGGTAGACATAGTTTATGAAACTATGAATGGTGAGGGTACATCTCTCATGTGATTCTAGAGTATATCAATAGTTTCCCATCTTATCTGAAACTTATTTTGGCATTTATTTAGTGCAACATGAGCCATCTAAGTTAGTGGACCGGGACGCGGGTGGTGCTGTGGGTTAAACCACAGAGGCTAGGACTTGCCGATCAGAAGGTCGGTGGTTTGAATCCCCGCGACGGGGTGAGCTCCCGTTGTTTGGTCCCTGCTCCTGCCAACCTAGCAGTTCGAAAGCACATCAAAATGCAAGTAGATAAATAGGTACCGCTCCAGCGGGAAGGTAAACGGCGTTTCTGTGTGCTGCCCTGGTTCTCCAGAAGCGGCTTAGTTATGCTGGCCACATAACTCGGAAGCTGTACGCTGGCTCCCTCGGCCAATAAAGCGAGATGAGCACCGCAACCCCAGAGTCGGTCACGACTGGACCTAATGGTCATGGGTCCCTTTACTTTTAATACAATACGGGCAGTTTTCTGTTTATTCCATTTCCTAATGAGCCATAGCATGGGTTTTGCCTTTTGCACAGCCATTGCCCACTGGGTCAACATTTTCATCAAACTGTGCACTGTGACCTGCCCCTCCCCCCCCCGTCTCTCTTTCCTGGTCAGACGCTGCCAGTTCAGACCCCCTGAGCAAATATGTGAAATTATGAATTCTTGTGCCCCAAATTTGCATCCTTTTACATTTGTTTACATCGAATCAACTCCGCTACACATGCATTCTTGCTCTCTTCCCCCCCCTCCACCTCTTTTATTTCCTTAACTAATATTAAATCTGCAGCCCAAGTTCTTTAATTCTCTTTCTCTTTAAAAATCTAAATACTTTCAACACAGCTCAGCACTTGAAACTTCAAGATGCGGGCAATTTTTTAAAAAAATTAAAAAATGCATGCTTTGCTTATTGGGAAGTTGGGAGGGAGTAGTAACTTTCTCCCCATAAATGTAAACTTAGCTAATCATATTGAAAAGAAATTGGCGTGGGATGTTTTTTTTTTAATTGAAATGAGCCCGTATAAGGAAATTTTATTTAAGAATTGTTGCCTGAGGAAAGGGGAATTCTAAAGTAGTTTACATCCCTTGGAAGCAGCACGAATGTGCAGGTTTATCAAGTTTTGAAAGCTGTTCAGTGCTACTTCTGCCTTGGCAGAATTTTTATCATGAATTTTTATTTGTTCTGTTCATGTATTTTAATTAGCAAACTGCGCGACCAGCAGTTAATGCTGGTTAGGGATGTGAGGAGGGGAGGTTATTAAAATCCTGTATAAGATGGTCTCAGGCAAACTAAAGTCAGGAAATGTAGACTGATGCTGAAATCACTTTGTGCCTGTCATTTGTGGAAGGGTAGAAAATAGGGGAAATTAGGACTTTGCTCCCCAACCTGGTGCCCTCCAGCTTATTTTGGACAAGAACTCACATCAGCCCCATGCAACACAGAGTTGTAATGCAATATCTGGAAGGCACCAGATATTTTATTTACTTTTAATCAGTAAGTTTTTTCATATATAAATGGGTTTCTGGGCATCCCTTGTACAGTGGTACCTCAGGTTACAGATGCTTCAGGTTACAGACACTTCAGGTTACAGACTCCGCTAACCCAGAAATAGTACCTCGGGTTAAGAACATTACTTCAGGATGAGAACAGAAATCGTGCAGCAGCGGCAGCAGGAAGCCCCATTAGCTAAAGTGGTACCTCAGGTTAAGAACAGTTTCAGGTTAAGAACGGACCTCCAGAATGAATTAAGTTCTTAACCCGAGGTACCACTGTACTTAAACCTATAAATCTTACTATGAACTGTGGCAGGATATTTTTATTTTTATTTTACTGCTGGAGTAGCAAACTTGAGGTTTCATTTATTAAAAGGCTTGGGATATGGATGTAAATAGGGACCGGTATGCATTGAGGCTTCAGTTTGAAGTCCTTGATAGAACTTAATTCATCTGTGCAACTGTGGGAGGCAACTAGGAACTGTCAATGGAACTGCTCATTTTTGACGGCTCGTTTTATGCTGGCATCTGTAGTAGGAATAGAATTCATTTCGTTTACAGATGAATGACCTAAAGAAGAGAATGTTGAGCAGAAAGGGTGTAAAGACCTTTCAGAACTTAAATAATTACAGTGTTGGTAGAGAATTTGTGAAAGATTTGTTTTGAGACCAAACTAGATGTAGACTTTCTCAAATAGTTTGGTGGAGTCTATGTGTTGTTGTTGTTGTCAATTTATACCCCGCCCATCTGGCTGGGTTTCCCCAGCCACTCTGCGTGGCTCCCAACAGAATATTAAAAACATGATAAAACGTCAAACATTAAAAACTTCCCTAAACAGGGCTGCCTTCAGATGTCTTCTAAAAGTCAGGTAGTTGTTTATTTCCTTGACATCTGATGGGAGGGTGTTCCACAGGACGGGCGCCACTACCGAGAAGGCCCTCTGCCTGGTTCCCTGTAACTTGGCTTCTCGCAGTGAGGGAACCGTCAGAAGGCCCTTGGAGCTGGATCTCAGTGTCCGGGCTGAACAATGGGGTGGAGAAGCTCCTTCAGGTATACAGGACCGAGGCCATTTAGGGCTTTAAAGGTCAGCACCAACACTTTGAATAATAATAATAAATAATAAATAACATAATGAATAATTAATAATAATTAATTACTAAAATAATAAAAATAGAATAATAATTATATGTATAATAATATATAAAGGTAAAGGGCCCTCTGACCATTAGGTCCAGTTGTGACCGACCCTGAGGTTGCGGCGCTCATCTCGCTTTACTGGCCGAGGGAGCTGGTGTACAGCTTCCGGGTCATGTGGCCAGCATGACTAAGCCGCTTCTGGCAAACCAGAGCACAGAAACGCCATTTACCTTCCCGCCGGAGCGGTACCTATAATAATATATGAATTGTTGTTGTTGTTGTTGTTGTTATTGTATACCGAGCCCCAGCCCCAGACAAATCTAGTCTGTGAGATGGGGAAAGACGGTTTTAACTCTCTACTCCTGCTATGTTACCGTTCAGAATTGGAGCCTCCCACACCTAACTGTTTGCAACTAGAGGAAAGCTTCTAGAGGTTTTTAGGTGAGATGGCTTTGCATTATAATACCTCACGTAAGGGATACTGCAGAACAAAAATCCAAAAAGCTACAGTTCCGTGCAGCCTTGCTTGGGAATAATTGCTGTGGAACTTGGCCAAACTTGAGTCTGAGCAAACACCCCCGGATTTATGTGGCGATAGAGAGAGGAGCATTTTCAAGCATAACTTCAGACAAGTGCACTTATTTGCAGCTTGGCGGGTCATAGCTCAGTGGTGGCATTTGCATTCAGAAGGTCCCAGGTTCAGTCCCTGGCCTCTCCAGGTAAGACTGAGTTGAGTGGACTTGACTTGAAACCCTAAGGGAGCTGCTTGCAGAAAACTATAGGTAAAGGTAAAGGTACCCCTGACCATTAGGTCCAGTCGTGACCGACTCTGGGGTTGTGGTGCTCATCTCGCTCTATGGGCCGAGGGAGCCGACTATTGTCTGCAGACAGTTTTTCTGGGTCATGTGGCCAGCATGACTAAGCCACTTCTGGTGAACCAGAGCAGCGCACAGAAACGCCGTTTACCTTCCCGCCGGAGCGGTACCTATTTATCTACTTGCACTTTGACGTGCTTTCGAACTGCTAGGTTGGCAGGAGCAGGGACCGAGCAACGGGAGCTCACCCCATTGTGGGGATTCGAACCGCCGACCTTCTGATCAGCAAGTCCTAGGCTCTGTGGTTTAACCCACAGTGCCACCCGCGTCCCTTACAGAAAACAATACTTGAGCTAGATAGACCAGTGGTTTGACTTGGAATGAGGCAGCTTCCCATGTTGCTAGTGAATCTCTCACTGAATAAGTTGTGTCAAGTTCTGAAAAACGCCCATGGTTGGCAACGAGGGCCTTCAATTTTGATTCAAGGCAGTCTTTTGTCCAGTCTCATGGATTTAATGTATTGAGCCAGCTAGAATCTTCTGGAAGTTGGCTGGATTAGAAAGGCACCTGTGAGGCCTGGACAGTGTCCCTCCTTCCCCATCTGATTTTTCTAATCTCTTCCTGCTTTAGATACTTCTATTCCCTCTCTCCCACACTCTAGTTTTTTCTGACTCCCTGCCAAATTCTTCTTCGGATTGGTGGTTATCTTAGGTTAGCATGCAAGAAGGCTGTGGATTAGTCCTCCATGCTTATGCAGATAAAAACCTCGTCAACTTGAGTATTGCTTGCTCTTATACTTTGCATATGCAAAATAACCAAGGCTTGCAGCTGAAGACAGTTGTCCACGTGAGTCTTCAGAGGGTGGTAAAAGCCAGCTTTTATTCACACACGACACACACAGCCCTCAAACAGTTCTCCCCCCGCTCACACTGAACCTTAAACTGCCCATGGATCTCCTAGTTTCATAGCACTGCTTTTGTCAGGTGGCAGCACACTGGATTTTATAAGAGGCATGTGAAATTAGGGTTGGTTTGGCTGGAGAGTTTCCTTCTTCCATTTGTGCTGGAACCTCGTGGTCCAGCGGGATTGACAGAAGGCTCAGGAGAGACAGAAAAGATGCACAATACCACACAAGACTTGCGCACTGGGTCCAGAGCCATAAGTGGATGACTCTTACCTTTGTATTGTAGGCCACTTCCCAGCCAATGCACACACTCTTTTCTCTATCCAAGTAAGCATGAAGCATTATAATAGTGCAAGGGCCATTCAACCCAGGCAAAAGCACTCAGGGGGGAACTAGAGTAAGCCACTGTGAGGGGTTTAGCCTGCATAGAGTCCCGAGAGCCTGATAGATTGCCTGGAGGGCACATTTGCCATGGGCTTCCCCATCTCTGGTATAGTGTTTTAGCATACCTCTCTCATCCTTCTGCAAACAGAAGAAAACAAACTACTTTGCTGGAGAATGGTTCGTAGAAATGGCATGTGTAATGTGACTAATAATAATAATAATAATAATTTATTATTTGTACCCTGCCCATCTGGCTGGGTTTCCCCAGCCACTCTGGGCGGCTTCCAACAAAGACCAAAAATACATTAAAATGTCACACATTAAAAACTTCTCCGAACAGGGCTGCCTTCAGATGTCTTCTGAATGTCAGGTAGTTGTTTATCTCTTTGACATCTGACGGGAGGGCGTTCCACAGGGCGGGCGCCACTACCGAGAAGGCCCTCTGCCTGGTTTCCTGTAGCTTTGTTTCTCGCAATGAGGGAACCACCAGAAGGCCCTCGGCACTGGACCTCAGTGGGCAGAATGATGGGGGTGAAGACGCTCCTTCAGGTATACTGGGCCGAGGCCATTTAGGGCTTTAAAGGTCAACACCAACACTTTGAATTGCGCTCTTCACCAGGAACTCATTGACGCTGGGATAGCTCAGTCGGTAGAGCATGAGGCTCTTAATCTCAGCGTAGTGGGTTTGAGTCCCACATTGGGCAAAAGATTCCTGCCTTTTGGGGTGGGGTGGGGGGTTGAACTAGATGACCCTAATGGTCCCGTCCGACTCCACGATTCTATGAACCCAGAACAAACCCCCTAACCTAAGCAGGGGTTCTCGATCTTTCCAGTATCTAATAAGACTTCCATATTGACTCGTCTGGTGGTGTACTCCTGCAGTATTTGCCATGGAGCATGCTTCAGTCTCACATTGGTTGTTGGAAAAGCGGCATGCAAATATTAAATCAAAATTGGATCAAGCATGAAAGTGAGGCGAGAGAGGAATTAATAATTAGCACAAGGCCTCCAGTGGCAGATGACCCCTTCTTTTAAGTCAAACTGTTGTTGATCTATGGCAAATCCCCCAGCGGTGTATCTACAAGAGGAATCCATTATACCTTTCCTCTGCCCTGAATATTTCAAGGGTGATTGATCTGTGGTTTGGAAAAGTGTCCTTTTGCACAGGAATGTGCCATGCATAGAACCAGGAGTTTCTCGGCTCTTTTAGCTGGCTGGTGAAAGGTCATATTGGACCAAATCCAGGATAATCTTCTCTGCCACTAAGCCATAAACTTCCACAATTGGAAGAGTAGGAGGCTAAGCGCCTGAAGACCACCAGAGTCCCCCAATACTCAGTTTGAAAACCCATGGCTCCAAAGTCCTTTGGACTTCAAGTTTCCTGGTTTGCTTTTCTAGCTTGGTGCTATAAATCTCTCAGAATTGTAGATTATGTTCTGCACCGCTGAGGACGAAGAAGTCATTGTGATTCTCAGCTGTATTAAGGGCAGTTTTAATTATTCGACATTCAACTTAACCACCATTTGATTACACAGTATTTATCTCTTGAGCCTGCTTTTTAATGCCGTCTCTCGCCAGACATTCTGCTGTGTGAAATAGCAGAAATTTACAAAGTAATTGCATGGTTTTGTTTTCTCCAGTGCAAATTCCTATGCTTTAATGGCAGTTCAGCAATGCCAAACTCCACACTCATTTTCCCTATTGTACACTTTCTTTCTGCTTCTTTTGGCAGGTTATCCTTGGAAAAAGGGTGGTTGGTGTTTTTTTTTTAAGGTGTCTTGATTCAAACCTCAATTGGAATCTATGCAAGATTCTACGGAGAAGGGTCTTCTGTACCCTATAGGGATCTGCCAACAAATCTAGTTGTCTCAGCTGTTGCATCTCCTATGAACCTCTAGTCTCTTGAGTTTAAACTTGGGGTGGCATATAGGTACTGTGCAGAGAACCAAACTGTGACTTTTGAGTTACTGGTCTACAGCCTTTAGTCATTAATGGGCAGAGCAATTTATGATTCAGATTCAATTTAGGGAGAAAATCCATCCAATAAACATTAGGGCTAGTTGGCTAAATTAGTCCTATTTGGGCTAGCGAGGAGACCAAGGGAGAATTAACTGTGGGATCCCAGAGTGGGTAATCTTCATAAAAAGGGGAGGGGGAGGGAAGGAAGGGGAATAACAGATCAGGCTAAGTTCAAATTGAAAGCCAGGCAGAACAGCTCTGTCTTACAGGCCCTGCGGAAGGAGGTTAAATCCTGCAGGGCCCTGGTCTCATGGGACAGAGCATTCTACCAGGTCGGAGCCATCACTGAAAAGGCCCTGGCCCTGGTGGCGGATAATCTGATTTCCTTAGGGCCCGGGACCTCTAAACTATGATTATTCATGGACCTTAAGGTCCTCTGCGGGGCGTACCAGGAGAGGCGGTCTCTGGCCAGCACAATTGGCAGGGTGGTGGATGCTGCAGTGGCAATGCCACTCTACCTAGACCTCCTGCTGCAGGCCAGTGGTTAGGATGGCAGCCTAAGGTGTCATGAATGTTTTTTAAAAGTTGTCAATTAAACACACAAGAGCCGAGATGCCTCCACGCCCAGCTTGGTTTTTCTCTTTGATTTATTAGGTGCCTTTCTCATGGAATGCCGGCTGCCACAGAAAAGTTAGCTAGCTCGACTTTACGATATGCTCCCTCTAACATTTCCTGCAACAGATGCATGTGCTTTTGTCTTTTGGGAGCGTTAGTGATTGCAAGCACACTGCTTCGGGCGGCTTATCCCAGGACTTAATTTGGATTTGGATCCCGCCTCCCATGTTTATATTAGCCTTGCAGGAGAGAGAAGTCAGCCTGCGGAGAAGCTGTTTAAAGAAGATAATGTATTAGGCCAAAGCTTGAAGATACCTTAAGGGTTGTACCTATTCTCTTGGCAGTTCTTTCAGGTGTTCCCTCGTCCTCCTTCTCCCCGCACTTCTCTCAGAATGCTTTTGACGGCCTCCAATATCATATTTTGATTCGTTTAAAAAGTGTATTCAACTTGCGATTTGGCTGGTTGTGGTTTGGGCATTTCTGATAGGGGTGTGCTTAATAACTGGTGCGGAAAAGTTGCAGTGGAACTTTTAACACTTAAAAAAGAAGTAGTTTTCAGCAGTGTGTGAAGTGTATTTGGAAAGCTGGGTGACCAACAGTTCAGTTAAATTCACTGAAGTCTTAGTAAGGGGTCTGCAAATGCACTTGTCACTTGACCACTGGCCCTTACTTCCAAGATGCTCAGTTCCAGACGTGCGAGAGGAACCACGAGGGCTTGCTTGGAGCTTGTACGAAACCTCGCAGAGTCTCAAGAACCGGCGAGACATCTTGTTGGTTTTAAAGCGTTCCTCAGCTGAAAACGTGGCTGAAGATCAGCACATAACATGACAGTCCCTGCCCGTAGGCTAAAAGCCACAATACAGAAGGGAAAAGGGGGTGAGGAGGAAAGAAGAAGATGAGTTCAGCTCAGACACCGTTTCTTCAAAGTTAAACATAAGGGCCAGCTAGAATGGAAATTGGGTGGAGAGAGAAGGAGACAAACAAAGCTGGTGTGTCTCAGCAGAGCGGATGGAGTGTACGTAACTGCTGTACTGTATTAATCTATGGCTTGGCTTAGTATGGGGCCATGGTTTAGCATTTTCCAGACTAACCACAAGCTGTAGCCAAGGTTTGTCCAAGGTTTGGGGGTAAGCTGAACCAGTGAATCAGGAGCCCAAAATAAGCAGAGAGGAGCCAAGCAGCCATGTTCTCCTGTCCTGGAACCTGCCTGTCTGCTTGCACATTCACACAAAACTTAGTGTGAATTTGGCTTAGCGTGCCATGTGAACCAGGCCATGACTCTTACCCAGATTTCAAATGGACCATCTGTGCATCATGTGCTTGGCTATCTGCATTTCAGATTTTAAAAATACGCATTAGTTTTCAAACTCCTGTTGCAAAGGAGTTAAGCATTTTCATGCTTAATTTTCTGCATGTGAGAAAAAGCTTACAGTGAAACATCATGTATGGGGTGCCTTTTATTATTAATGCCCACAAGCTGAATCTTCGTTGGATGCACATTGATATGAGTTGTTTGTGCCTTACCAGTTATGGTTGGATTGGCTTTTCCTTGAGGGGCCCAGACTGTATAATTACTCTCTTAGTTAAAATTTTAATGTTGTCAACAGACGATGTGGAGGAAAAGGGATGTAGCCACCTCACTGTATAGAAACTCTCCAAGCTAATTTATTATTTGGCACGGCTGGCGGCATACAAATCGAAACTTCAGGAAAAGTCCTCAAAGGAGGACCGCAAACCAGCTCTTCAAATGCGTCACGTTTAAAGCCCTAGAGGACTCATCGGTATGGGTAAGAATCGGTTCTAATTTGGCGTGAGTTTGATCTCGTTGCAGCATTTCAGTGGCTTTAAACACATACAGTTATTTCACCAAAAACCCAGGCGTTCAGAGTGTTTTATTGCCAGGTGTTGATAGTTCAGTTTTGCTTGGTATGGGGCCATGGAGTACTCTAAGCAGATTTAGATCCTACATCTGTCATCCTCTCTAGGGGCAGTAATAAGAACGGGGAGTTCCTTAGCCAAATGCAGGAAAAATATGTAATTCCCCAGAGAGAAGGCAAAAGTAGTGGCAGCAATGGCAAAAGCAGGTGAGTTAGGGCTTGTTAGGTAAAGGTAAAGGGACCCCTGACCATAAGGTCCAGTCATGGCCGACTGTGGTTGTGGCACTCATCTCGCTTTATTGGCCGAGGGAGCCGGCGTACAGCTTCCGGGTCATGTGGCCAGCATGACTAAGCCGCTTCTGGCGAACCGGAGCAGCGCATGGAAACGCCGTTTACCTTCCCGCCGGAGCGGTACCTATTTATCTACTTGCACTTTGACGTGCTTTCGAACTGCTAGGTTGGCAGGAGCAGGGACCGAGCAACGGGAGCTCTATCCGTCGCAGGGATTCGAACCACCGACCTTCTGATCAGCAAGTCCTAGGCTCTGTGGTTTAACCCACAGCGCCACCCGTGTCCTGCATATAAAGCTTCCTTGTACTGAGTCTTGCCTAGTGTCATCTTCTCTGACTGGCAGAAACTGTCCAAAGTCTGCAGCTGGTGTTCGAAATTACCCAGGTGCCAGGCGCATTTTGCTCCTGCCTTTCGACCACTTGTGCCCAAGTGAAGATGTCTGGGTGCCAGGATGGCACCTGACATTACACCATCTGGGGATCATTGGATCTGGACTGTTTTCATATACTAATACCCCATCCTGTAGAAATCTATCAGTTATATTTTATCTTCACAATTGGAATGAATTTCTGGAGCCAAAACGCTTTTTCTGCTCAGTCTGAACAGGAACAGTCACCATGAAGAGAAAGAGATAGGAACAGGCTAATCTATATGTGTAGACTGTCTTTGGATCAAGTGACTCTTCTTAAGTTCTCAAAGTTCTTATCCTAGCTGGAAGTTGTCATCGCTGGATCAATCACACTCAGCCCATCATTTGAAAAATAAGACTTTAGAGCAGTCTTGCCCCCAGATGGAAAGTAGACATTCTATTTTGGCTGCTGTAACCTTGGTTTGAAGAGCCATTTGGCACCTAGCTTATATATCTTGAGTTTCTAACACTGATTAGTCTGCAGCAGATAAAGACCTTTCTCACCATCTCTCACCTATGATCTGCAGCATGTGGAACATGTCCTCTGCACTGAGCGATGCAGCTGAGTGGTGTGTGTGTGTCCCCAGGGTCTAGGCAGAGAGTCTTTCCCATCGCTTTCTGCCTGGAAGGTTTTAACTTGAAATACCAGAGATTTGGCCTGGGACTTGGTGCCTTCAGTATCACCTGCTCTGTCACTGAGCTGTGGCCCTTCTGCCTCTCTTGCTAAGAGGCCTTGGTGTTTTCTGAGCAATAACTTAGCAGCTCAGCTGGTACCGTAACGAGACGTTCTGTTTGTGCAGCACCTTGGGTTTCCAAAAAGCTACATTTATCATTTAATGCAGAGCTGCTCTGCCAACCCTTGAAACAGCTTCTTTTCTTTTTCAAAAAAAAAACAAACCCTTGTTTATTCACAGCATTCTCTATATTGTTTCTACCATGCAGCTGTTGCGTGGAAATGCAGTATTCCAAAAAAGAGGAAGAAAAGCCCAGGCACAACTGGAAACTCCTCAACAGGCTGATTATGGCTTGTTGAGCAATTGCGGCTGGTCCTCTATACTTAACTAAAATATACGGAGCGGTTTCCAGATATAGAGATGCCCAGTAGCATCAATTAAGCTCGGGAGGAGAGTGGGCTGTAGTTTCTCTGTTGTCTGTTCATGGGGGGGGGGGGGCGTTGTTGGTTTCTCCAACGTAGGTGTAACATCTCAATTCAGCTGCAAGCATAGCTTTTATGTCAGGAGATTGTTCTCAGGTTGGCAAAGTGGCGATGTTTTGGGTCTTTTCCATTGCGGCCCCCCAAAAAAGGCCCCACGTGTAAATTTATAGACTACTGCTGAGTTGCAATGTGGAATAAGCTCCTCACCTCTTTCAGCATTGTAACAGCAATATTGAAACTGATTTCAGATGCATGTGGTGGTCCAATAATGGAAGTAAAGGTTGTGTGTGTGTGTGTGTGTGTGTGTGTGTGTGTGTGTGTTTGTGTATGCACTCCATATACCAACTGGTTTGGTACAGTTAAAAGGTAAAGAGACCCCTGACCATTAGATCCAGTCGTGGCCGATTCTGGGGTTGCGGCGCTCATCTCGCTTTATTGGCCGAGGGAGCCGGCATACAACTTCTGGGTCGTGGCCAGCATGACTATGCCACTTCTGGCGAACCAGAGCAGCACACGGAAACGCCGTTTACCTTCCCGCTGGAGCAGTACCTATTTATCTACTTGCACTTTGATGTGCTTTCGAACTGCTAGGTTGGCAGGAGCAGGGACCGAGCAATGGGAGCTCACCCCATCGTGGGGATTCGAACCGCCGACCTTCTGATCAGCAAGTCCTAGGCTCTGTGGTTTAACCCACAGAGCCACCCGCGTCCCTTGGTACAGTTAGTTCACTATTAATAGAGTTGAGTTGAAAGGGACCCTGAGGGTCATGAACTTCTAACACCCCACCTTGCCTTTCCTCTAAACCAGTGTTTCCCAAACTTTGGTTTCCAGCTGTTGTTGGACTACAAGCCCCATCATCCCTAGCTAGCAAGTCAGGGGTGATGGTAGTCCGAAAACAGCTGAAGACCTAAGTTTGGGAGACACTGCTCTAAAGTAAAATGTCCCCAAAGCTGCAACTGTTCCCCATAGGGCAATTGCTCCATTCCTTTGATCATTTCGGTTGCCACTTCTTGAACCTTTCCCAACTCTGCAGTATTCTTCTAGAGGTGAGGTGACGGGAACTCTACACAGTCATTCCCAGTGCAGTCTCGCCATAGATTTGTGTTAATGGCATTATGATATCTGGAGAGTTTTATTTCTAATCATGCCACTGATTTTCCCTACTGTGGCATCCTTGGGAAAGGCCAGGGAGCAGCATGGCGTCATCAGCACAGAGGGGAGAGATGAAGAACAGAATGGGGCATTGTCAGAGACTTGCCAGACGCTGGGGAGGGGTGGCTGGATTCTGGGCACCGGGAGAAATGGGGGTTGGAGGCTGACTTGGAAGAAGGGATCAGCAAAATGGGGAAACTTGTAACAACCAGGAGATGAGACCCAGAGGCAGGAGAAGGTGCAGGATTGGGGAGTGAAGAACAGGTGAGGGAAGGAGAGTCCAGGTTAGTGTGGAATCTAGGGCTTCCATGCCTCCTCCTGCTGCCCTCACCTCTCCAGCTCCACTGTCTCCCAGGACCAGTAGAGGATGAAAGTGAGAGGAGCAGAAGGTTACACGCAGGCATAGTCTTCACCTGCTTGCGTGCAGCTCAGGTAGGAGAGGTACCTAAGCTAAGGTTAGGGGCAGAGCTTCTCTGTTGCGCCAACAGCCTCATTGGGTGCACACCCAAGAGTAGCTGAGAGATGTGGAACTTAATGGGCATGCCTCTTCCTAACTTGTAAGTGTACTTTTGACAAGAGTTAGTTCCGTGCCTGCCAGCATCTGCAGGAAAAGGGTCTGGCTGGCTGGCAGCAACCCTGAACAGGAACACACTCTGCACTGCAGCATTTTCTTACAGGTTCCAATTTTTTTTTTTTAAAAAAGAAAAGCAAAAAACCTACTTGCTGTTTTGTAGCACCAAACAAAAGATCCTGTCAGCTTTTGCTTTTGTTCGCGTCTTAGGTGAAACTCTAAATGAGTGATCAGCTCCTGTTTGTTTCAATTTTCAGTTCCAGTTTGAAACACTTAGAGCTATATAAATACTGCTCTCCAGAGAGTTAAGAAATGCTTTCGTTGCATAGCTGAAGCTCTTAAATGTTTCGGGAGAGAGGGGGGGAGAGAAGGCGCACCTCTAAGTATTCGTCACCGCTTTTGAATATGTCTCATAATCTGCAATTCCGGGCAATGCTCTTGAGACATAATCAACTTAGGCTTTCTAATGTATCTGGGAGAATTCTTGCAAATGTACTGTGACTTGCTTGTCTTTTAGTCGGTGCTTCACATCTTCCAGTGAGGGTGAAATGTTGCTGCCCAATACCCAGATTGGTGCCTTTCTCCTTTTTGCAGCCTCTGCATTTATGCAACTTCACACTTCTGGCTTTCTCTGCAAGTTGATGTGAGCATGCTATGTGCAACTACTTAGCTGAACTGGCTTGCTTCAAGAAGCCATAGTTCAGATTAACCACAGTTTAGGAGTTTGGACCTAACACTAAACTGTGGATAAACAAAAATGGAAGCCAGTAACTTCCAGTCTCCTCTTAATGGCCGGGGGGGGGGGGGGGGGGGAATTTGGTGCAATGGCGGGTTTATTTTTAATTTTTAAAGAATATGGGGAAATACTGAATAGAGAGAGAAACTTAAATCTCAGCAGAAACACAGGAGATGATACAATCTTCTAGAGCCACGGACTCTTTGACAACCTGTCGGGAAGCTTCATATCGCTGCCTCTGCAACTCCCCCTCAGACACTCCCTCCTTGCTCTTTTTTTTTAATTGCATATTGCTGCAGGAGGAAATTAAACCTTGTCTTGATTCTGTTCGCTTGCGCTGGGAACCTCAGCTGAACTGCGGCAAAGAATCTCGAGCAAGAAAGTTAGCTGAACTTCCTGCGTCGAAGACCTGGACTACGTGAGCAAGGGATCACACGGTAAAACGTTTCCTGAACTGTTCCGCTTCTGATGGCAAGGGGGAGGTGGTATGATCGAACTGCTGTTCCTTGCCCATGGAAAACTAGGTGCCAAGGAAAGGACTGTAGCCTAGCTTACTCCTGCTGAAGAGGTAACAGGCCTTAGTGAGCAGGAAGAGGCTGTGGCAGAGAACAGTCCAGAACCAGAGGCAAAAGAAGAGGCTTGACAGGAGAGGGAGGCAAGAGGCAGAGCTGAATCAGGCTGGTCAGGAAGCCTGGCTGTCTCCCCTTCCTGCTGCAACAAGCGCCGCCACCACCCCGGTCTCCCAGGACCAGGAGAGGTATGAAGAGGGTGGAGCAAAGATAGGCAAGACCTCAGATTCCTTTGAAGGAACAGGATGAGGTGGTTGGTTAGGCTGAGAAGCAGTGACTGGGCCAAGTTCACTCAGTGAGCTTCATTCTAGAGTGGGAACTTGAACCCTGGATTCCCACATCCTGGGCCAACACCCTAACCACTACACCACATTGGCTCTCATTTTTGGACGTTGCTACCCAAAATTATGGTGCTGGAGGAGACTCTTGAGAGTCCCACAGACTGCAAGAAGATCAAACCTCTCCATTCTGAAGGAAATCAGCCCTGAGTGCTCACTGGAAAGACAGATCCTGAAGCTGAGGCTCCAATACTTTGGCCACCTCATGAGAAGAGAAGACTCCCTGGAAAAGACCCTGATGTTGGGAAAGATGGAGGGCACAAGGAGAAGGGGATGACAGAGGATGAGATGGTTGGACAGTGTTCTCGAAGCTACCAGCATGAGTTTGACCAAACTGCAGGAGGCAGTGGAAGACAGGAGTGCCTGGCATGCTCTAGTCCATGGGGTCACAAAGAGTCGGACACGAATAAACGATTAAACAACAACAACAACCCAAAAGCGATGTTAACAAGCTGGACACGAAGTTCAGAGGATTCTAAAGGATCTAGAAAAATAATTTGTTAGCCTGAAATCCTGTGGGGATAGGTTTATTGCCTAGAGAAAATATCAATTAGGGGTGGGCTTCGGGGGAATGATAAAATGTGCTTATGGATATTTAAATATTTAACACAGGGATTTAAATGATTTAGAAATTAGGAAATTAACTGTTTAGAAGTCTCTCAAAGAAGAATGGAAAATGTCTCTGCCTATGTCCTCAAGGCGTAATAAAATAACGGTAGAGTTATCTTTCTTCATTCCAGATCATTTCTACCCTGCTCACATTCAAGGGTCTAGGTCAGCTTGCAACTGCTAATTTAAAAACTACCAGCAACCGTGTAATATTACGTTAACAATATTCCCAAAAATTACATTAAAAATGCCTCGAAGCATTAAAATAAGCTTAGCGCAGTGCTTTGTAATAAGATATACAGGCCAGCTTGAAACTATTTCACGTACATAATAATGATGGGGTTAAACATAGAAGAAAACTTCCTCATTTGTGTCTTACCTTGGAATTAACCATGCCTTAAATCCGCCTTCTCCAGCCCATTTTGTGCCAGATGTTTTGAACCCAAAGTCCCATGATCCCCATCCAGCACAGCTAGTGGTCGTAGACAGCGGAAATGGGCATCCAGAACATCTGGAGAGCACCAGCTTGGGAAGGGTGGCCATAAACAGAGATGCCTAGGAAACAGGACAGTGTCAGGGCTCTTTGTCTGGAGGGTTCAGGATAAGGCTGAATAGGGGTCTTCTGGCAGTTCTTTACATGGGGGCCCCTTTTTCAGGTTTAGACCAGAAGGTCCCTATATTGCTCAACTCAGATTCCATCATGGCATGAAGCCTGGCGTTGTATTCAGCTAACGTTTACTCAGATTTGTTGTTGTTGTTGTTTAGTCGTTTAGTTTTGTCCGACTCTTCGTGACCCCATGGACCAGAGCACGCCAGGCACTTCTGTCTTCCACTGCCTCCCGCAGTGGAAAATTAGACTCAGTGGAAGATTAGACTCAGATTAGACTCGTTTAATTTAATTGCCATGGCTAACTTTGGTGCTTTAATTTCAGTAGGCCTGCTCTGAATAAAACTTAATTTGTATACACCGTTCTCCTCCCCCTCCCTTTCTCCTTTTGTAGCTGTATTTTCCAGTTTTCCTTGGTGACCAACCAAGAAATCACCAATTACCCTCACCTCCTGTTTTTGCTGGAGAGAAAAATTTCAGTGAAAAGGCCACTGTTGGTTGATCCCTCTCCCTGACCCAGGCACTCTGTTGCCTTTGTAGCTTTACTTTACATAATCCATGTCCACTGGCACACAGCTATTGGGGAATGGGGAGGTCCTAGGTAGTAGCACATTAACTAAATTGGAGAAATTTTATCATTTGTCCATGATTAGTTTCTGGGCCCGATTAAAAGTGCTAGTTTTGACATACAAAGCCTTAAATGACTCCAGACTGCAATACTTTAACTGACCCAGTCTCTGTGATCATCATCTGAGGCCTTTCTTTGTGGGCCTCCGCCACGTGAGATGGCAACACGAGAACGGGCCTTTTCTGTGGTGGCTCCCCGCTTGTGGAATGCTCTCCTTGGGGCAGAATGCCTGACACTTTCACTACATATCTTTAGGCACCTGGCAGAAACGTTTCTCTGTAACCAGCCCTTTGGCTGATTAAACCATCCCTGGCCTTTTAATTGTGTCTGTGGGAGCAGTGTTAATGGTTTGTTTTTGCTTCATTATGTAGTTTGCATTCTCATTTTGCATTTTTATGACATGAGCCTTCAGATGAAGGGTGGTATACAAATCTAATGATGAATACAGTGGTACCTCGGGTTACAGACGCTTCAGGTTACAGACTCCACTAACCCAGAAATAGTACCTCGGGTTAAGAACTTTGCTTCAGGATGAGAACAGAAATCGTGCTCTGGCGGCGCAGCGGCAGCAGGAGGTCCCATTAGCTAAAGTGCCTCAGGTTAAGAACAGTTTCAGGTTAAGAATGGACCTCCGGAATGAATTAAGTACTTAACCTGAGGTACCACTGTAACAACAGTTGATAATAATTTGTGCTCTGTGTTTTAACATGAGCTAGTTCTGATGGCCATTATATAAGTACTGACTGTCTGGTAGCATGTTGATTATTATTTGATGTATCTGCTGAGATGGTAGTGTTGTGTTATCTGGAATGCTACGCAGTCGGTGTGCCAGAGGGTTTAAGAGTGTTGTGTGTGTTAAGACCCGTGATTGCAGAGCTACACACCCACTAAGTGTGGGTACAAAGTTAATCTTGCCTTTAAATAATTGAGGAACTGGGAGTCAGCAGTTCAGTTCTTTAAATACTCCCCTTTCCTCTGTGTGGAGGGCAGGAGGGACGTGTAGCTTTCCCCTTGTCCACCATGAGTGTGTACACAGCTGAGTGGACTGGCAAGGGAATCCAAAGAGATGTGAGGTTACACAGAGGACAGGAGGGGTATTTGAAAATAACCACAACAGCTTATTAAAGTCTAGCTTCAACAAACAAGGTTATCCAAGAAAGCTGCAGAGACCTTATGGATTTTGTTACATTTACTGCTTCAGATAATCTATTTTTGTAGTAAGCTATTTATACAACAACCGTTGTAAGCTAATACAGTGGGAAGCCAAAAATATGAACTGGCTCGCGCTGGAAGCTTTTCGTCCTCTTCCACGCAGGGGGAAAGTACTTTACTCTCAAGTTTCTCATGGAGAATGGTTTTTTTCCATACTGAAAATATCTAATTCAGTGTTGGATTGTGTTTGCTTTCCATAGTGAGGGGGCCAGAAGAATGGTGTATGTTAGGCTCAGTGGTAGAGAACCTGCTTTCGGTGGTTCAATCCTTGGCATCTCCAGTTGGGCTAGGAAAATACCAGGCTAGATGGAAAAATGGTCTTCTATAATATGAGGCAGTTTTCTAGACTGTCTTTTGCCGATGCAAAAGAATTCATACAGATAACTCAATTGGTTAGAGCATGAGACCCCTTAATCTCAGGGTTGTAGATTCAAGGCCCATGTTGGGTGAAATATTCCTGCCTTCGGAGGGTTGGGCTAGATGACCCTTGTGGCCCCTTCTAACTCTGCAGTTCTATGGTGCTGTAGTAAGGCAGCTCTCCTGCCAAGTTAGGCGGTTCTAGGAGAGCACTGGTTCACCATTCCATAGGCTTTCCTGCTTGTCAGGAGCTGAGCTTCCTAAAGCAACAATTTGCAGCTGCAAGGCCCTTTGCTCTACATTGCTGTTAGAGAAGATGGAAGGTGCATCTGGAGAACACTACCCAGGAGTGCCGATGTGCCAAGTCCACGATCGTTTTTTAAAACACTTGCTAGCAGAAGACTGGGAGTCTCAGGAGATGTTTTGGGTGCTCAGATCACCATGGAAGCCTCTTTCTTGCCTGGGAGCTTTCCAAGGTCCTGAACCTGTGCTTCCTATCTGGACTCGCTTCTAGGAACCTGGTTTTAGCAGTCCATTAGTTGCTACTCAGTCCTGAGCCATGCGTAGCTACAGTCCAATGCCCCGTAGTTCCCTGGGTGGCCAGCCCAAGGCCATGCATGTAATACACTTGTTTGAATTTCTATCAAGACAGCAACATGCCTTGTGTTGGAATGTGTGCATGAAAGGCATAAGCCAGATTAATTCATAGTCGTTACTGTGCAATGTTGACAGTATCATACCCGTTGCATGCCATAGCAATTTTCTGAGTCAGGACAGAAACGATAGCAAGCCATTAAAAATGGATTGCCATTCTGTGATCTGTAAGAATCAAGTTCTTGTTATAGCTCCACGCTGCTCTGGATCGCTGGCAGGGTTTTAGGGTTAATTCCCAAGTGAAGTTCAAGACCAATATGTTGTGTCTTGTAGAACAGAAGCTTAAAAAAACATTTCCCCTACTTTTGTATTTTGTTGGTGGTATGCTTCAGGTGGTGAAGAAGATGGCATGAAAGGCAATAAATGTAAGACATACCTTGCCATGACCAAATCAAGAAATAGTTTCTTGCTTAAGTGACCATTTTTGCTGTGGCCTAGCCAGGTTGGAAGAGGGTGACATGTCAAAGGTTTTCCCAGTGAGATGCAAGGCTGAGTAGGCATTTGAAGAGAGGTCTAATTACCCAATCCAGTGGGACAGGGGCAGCCAACATGATGCACCCCCGATGCTGATGGACTCTCTAGCCCCAGCCAGCCTGGTCAGTAGTTGGGATAATGGAAATTCTGGTCTAGTACCACTCATAGGAACTCCACATTGGCTGTCCCAATCTAAAGTAATGCTATTGCCTCTTTTGTTATTGGGTTCTTAGAAACTCTGTAAATTGATTGTACAGTGGTACCTCGCAAGACGAATGCCTCGCAAGACGAAAGAGTTTTTCGTTTTTTGAGTTGCTTCGCAAGACGAATTTCCCTATGGGCTTGCTGCGCAAGACGAAAACGTCTTGCAAGAGCAACTCATAGCACGCGGTGTGGTAGCCTTTTTTGAGGTTTTTGGGAAACCGTGCTTCGCAAGACGAAAAATTCGCAAGACGAAAAAACTCGCAGAACGAATTAATTTCGTCTTGCGAGGCACCACTGTACTAGAAACACACCAAGTTGCTTTTTAGAGCCATAAGATTAACTGTTCTTCCATTTAAAGTGTTCACAGTGTTGTATTTCTATGATTATCAGCTAGCTTTAATTTGACTGTATTTCCCAGTGCTGTGCTGCATTAACACTGAAGCAACTCTGCGGTAGTTAAAGTACATGCTTGAGTACCGGTGGAAGTGAATTATAAGCACAAAGCGATTCCATAAGACACTCTTGCTTTGCAAAGCTAAAGTTGTTGCACGGGTAAGCTTGAAATCGTTATTTGTTTATTGAAGTCCGTTCAAGGGTGGGCTTAGAAATGATGAAGTGATGGTGAAGCTTATTGATTGGTACTCAACATGGCACATGCCACTGAGGGGCATGTTGCTTAGCTGTGAAGTTTCAGTAAAGTTTTGTCAGAACTGTAGTCCAAAATTTATTGGCGTGAGTTGGTGGGTTTGCAAAAGGCTACATGGGAAGAGTGTTCGGATACTGCCAGGGAGACAAAGGCCATCATGCCTCCACGCCGTCTCCCGGTCTCCCGTGGAAACAGTATCAGTC
>JAXCMG010000037.1:4820264-4897911 GCA_034642415.1 Podarcis siculus
TGGACTCGATGGCCCTTGTGGTCTATTCCAACTCTATGATTCTATGAGTCATCCCCACTCTTTTTTCTTTTTGGTAATAGCAGGGTTTCCAGAGCTCATAATCTCCAGCCACTCTTGAGACCTTTTTTTTAGCCGATACTTCCCCAGTATTCAAACACCCGTGCTGAAACCAAACACTGGCATAATTGTCTCCTTTTAACATGTCCTTTTATGTTGACATTGAACTTCAGAGTCGTTTATATCAGCAAAAAAAGTGTGAGAGAGTGCAAAATCCTATTACCTTTAACTGTCTGTTCATTGATTAATTATTCAGGAAAAGTAAATATATAATACTAGATTTAAATTGAACTTTAATTAAAGATTTTATCGGAAAACCTGCCTCTTCGGGGCCTTCTGATGTCGTGTGGTGCTTTTTAAAAAGAAAAAAAGGGGGGGAAAAGAAATTCCTTTTAAAGAAGGGATTTGAAGCTTAAATGTTTTTAACTGCAAGGTAACTGTTAGAAATTCTTTTAAAGGTTTGCTCTTTGTGTGGGTGTACCAGTCTCTTGTTTTTGTACACGTGAGATTCCCCTTTTGGCTTCACAAAGTTTGTATCCAGAGACTGAAAATGGGGCACGCTGGTATTGAATTTATGTCTCTCCTTGGAACCATAAACTTCTGCTTTTGTTGGTAGTTTCCATGAACGATAAATTATCACATTGCATTGATGAAAATGAGGCCTCTGAAACCCAGTTTCTAGTCTTGGTCTGGTCAGTATGTGGATGAGAATTTGAGGGCTACTGGAGAAAGGCAAGGTCTGTATATAATGAGATAAATATATTGGGTCTGCTGTCCAATTAAAGGAATCTTAGTTTACACATCATAGGAGATTGCCAGTTCATCAGTGAATTGATTACATGTGTATAAAGGTGGTTGTGGGGAAAAGGAAATTGTAGGAATGAGGCCACTATACATTGAAACAGTATCATATCACTTTAAACAATCATGGCCCTCCCCCCAAAATCCTGTGAACTGTAGTTTGTTAGGAAGTTGAGTGTTGTTAGGAGACCCCTGTTTCCATCACAGAGCTATAATTCTCTGTGTAAACAGTCAAATCCCCCTTTCTGGCAAATTGTGGCAATCGTAGCTCTGTGAGGGGACCAAAGTTCAGACAAACTTTGTACCACAGCTTCATTTAAAGTGTGGTAGGGGGACGTGGGGTGGGTGTCCTTTGGAGGTTAGTTCCAACCTGTGGGCCATCATTTGGTATTTTCTGGACTAGGGTGTTATTCAACTGATCTGCAGAAATCTGCTGCAATCACAGGCACGCTTACCTGAGAATAAGTCCATTTGAATGCCAAGGATCTTCTCGAGTAAACATGCCTAGGTTTGAACTGTGCGGGCAAGATCCAGTGTTGGGCCAGTGGATTTTCCTTTTCCACTCCTCCTGCCATAACGCCCTGCAGCTCTGTAGGGATCCGTCAACGCTCTGGAGTTTGTTGTGCAAGTGGGATGCCATAATTGGATATCAAACCTTCTCCGATTCACCCATTTGCATCATAATTTGGGGCACACGCGGAACTGGCACAGACCCTTAAGAACAAATACATATCCATTTGCCTGTTTGTTTTCACACAGGTGTAAGGAAGCTGTGTTTTAATCCGTCGTAAGTCACGGCGTGCCGGTTTTCCGACGAAATGCCCCAAGAGGCTACATGCTGGCGTAGTTGTGTTCCCCAATTTTTAATGGACTCCTCTGAGTGACAGCGAAGAGAGTTGAAGGTTAATTGAGTATTAATGAGTTGGGGGGGGGCGTTTCTTGCCAGAGGCTCCCAGAGAAGTCCTTCATGTTTCGGAACTCTTTAAAAAAAATCTCCTTATCTTATTAAATACACATTACTCCTAAGGTGGCAATTAGAGAAAATAAATTATCCACAACTATCAACATCACTTTTCTGGCTACTCTTATAATAATCTTCTGCTAGTGAGAGAACTGGGTAGAAGACTTTTTTTAAAAAATTAATCTCCTGTTCTCCTGTTATTGGCTTCTTTTTAATTACCCCTAATAGGAAGAGATGTAAAATTTTTGGTTATGAAATGATAATGTAAGAAGCCTAAGGGATAAATGATGGTAATTATAACTCCTGCTGGAGGTGTTTTTCACCGTCACTCTGCCCCCACACGAACAGTACTTATGGAATAAATGTATAGTACTGAATATTTAAAAGTTGAGCAGATTGAATTAATTTACTCCCTTTGAAGGACATCTAACAAAGATGCTGTAATCTTGAAAGAGAATATAGATTATGTGGGTGGCTTCTCCTCCTCCTCCTTTTTTCATTCTGGGCTTGGATGCTGCATGTTGTCCTGAAGACAAGTTATGAAACTCAGCTTCCTTGGTGGGGAGCCTCTGGCCCACAGCTGTCAACCTTTCCCCCTTTTTAAGGGAAATTCCCTTATTCTGAATAGGATTCCTCGCAAGAAAAGGGAAAAGTTGACAGCTATGCTCTGGCCCCGCAGGCCTAATAATGCTCAGCTAGCTTCCCAAGAACTTGGCCTATGAGGCCATTTTGACCAAGCCACACACACCTGTTCTATACCTGACACCTTGTTCAGACCCACCCTGGAATACTGTGTCCAGTTCTGGGCACCACAATTTAAGAAGGATGTTGACAAGCTGGAACGTGTGCAGAGGAGGGCATCCAAGTTGATCACAGGTCTGGAAACCAAGCCTGATGAGGAACAGTTGAGGGAGTTGGGTATGTTCGGCCTGGATAAGAGGAGAGGAAATCTCATAGCCATCTTCAAATACAGTGGTACCTCAGGTTAAGAACCTAATTCGTTCTGGAGGTCCGTTCTTAACCTGAAACTGTTCTTAACCTGAGGTACCACTTTAGCTAATGGGGCCTCCTGCCGCCGCCGTGCGATTTCTGTTCACATTCTGAAGCAAAGTTCTTAACCTGAGTTACTATTTCTGGGTTAGCGGAGTCTGTAACCTGAAGAGTCTGTAACCTGAAGCGTCTGTAACCCGAGGTACCATTGTATCTAAAAAGCTGTGCCACTGAGGATGGAACTAGTTTGTTTTCTCCTGTTGTAAAACTCAGTGCAAAAATGGACCATTGTCATGTCAAGCGATGGACCACATGCCAAATTTGCCCACAGAGATGGGGGAGATAAGGAATTGTCCACCCGGTTGGATCCAGTTCCCTGCACCTGACATATTTTCAGTGTTGGGGCTTTTACTGAAGTAAAGTTAGTACATTTGAAGGATGGAAAGAATGCCTTTCCTTTGCAACATAAACAGCTGCACCTGTGCAGAACTCACATCCTCTTCTGTTCTGTCTAAATGGAATCTTTTTCTTCAGAGGAGTAGATATTGTAGTGTAGGCAGAGCTGTTGACTGCATGCCCTGCTTCTTTGTTGGGAAACCAAATGCTGGACTAGATGCTTGAGCACTGATACTATCCAGCAAAGTAGTTCTGTACTTAACGCTATAGTTCTGTGCAAGGTAGTTTGTTGTACAAGGTAAGGGACTTCTGATTTGTCCTTTATTGAGAGTTTGGTCTTATCAGGAGATAAACACCCTTTGTTATTAGTCACTTTGCACATTTTGGGGTAACAAAAATCAGGCTAATGAAACTTTTTGAAATCTGCTCCCATTTTATTTAGGTAACTTCTAAGGTTGTATTTGATTTTCATTTTGGCCACAATTGGCTTGATTATTTGTTCCAACCTTGGTTCTAGTTTCAATGCCCAGTGGTAATGTTTCATAATGAATTGTGGTAATTTGCTTTAAGCAACAGATAAGAAATACCGTATTCTTTGCTCTATAAGACCTACCAGGCCATAAGATGCACCTAGTTTTTGGAAGAGGAAAACAAGAAAAAAAAAATTCTGAATCCCAGAAGCCAGGACAGCTAGTGGGATCGCAGCCCAACGATCCCACTGGCTGTCCTGGCTTATGGGATAGCCGTGCACAGCCTCTCCCGGGCAAGGGAAGCCTTCATCCCTTTAAAGAGCCCTTCTCCCTCCTCAGAGAAAAGCCCCAAAGAGCCCCCGCACACACGCTCTATGCTGCTCTTTAAAGGGAGCGCTGAGCAGAGCCTCCTGCCTGCATTCGCTCCATAAGACGCACACACATTTCCCCAAACTTTTTAGGAGGGGAAAGTGTGTCTTATAGAGCGAAAAATACGGTACCTCTTTGGGTATCACCTGGCAGAAAGCAAGCAAGTCCAGAGCTATGACTTGTGCAGAGAGAAACCAGGGGCAGCCTCCTCTAAGCACATGCCATGTTGCCATACCTCTTAACTCCAGAATAAGTGAGTTCTCCAATGAAACCCAATGAAGAGGTGCAGCAGGATGACCCTATCAGTGGGATAGCTCTGTTGGTTAGAACATGGTGCTGATAATGCCAAGGTTGCAGGTGTGATCCCCATAAGGGACAGCTACATATTCCTGTATTGTGGGAATACAGGAATACTTCTATGTCCATGGAAGTGCAGGTTAATTCAAGGCTTTCTGAAAGAACAGCTAGCTATACGAATGCTGCTCTTAAAAGAAAATTCAAATTTAAAAAGCCTGCCATCCGGAAGTTCAGTGTCAGGGTCTCCCGGGAGTAGAACCAGTAACCATCTGATTCATAGACTAGTACCTAACATGGTGAGCCACCGGGGCTACACAATGAATGGTTTCCTGGGGGATTAAGTGTCCCTAGGTTCTGGAATGTCTCTGCCTGCCCAGGCCAGCCATTGGCTCCCCTTGACCCGGAAGAACAATAGACGTTTCCAGGTCAGGTTGGAACTTCGCCAAGGCAACAACAGACTTCCCTGTGCCTTCCCTTGGTGCCCAATTACATCCCAGCCATTACGTGCAAATTTGGCCCCAGAAAAAGCTGTTCTGTGACCGGTATATATTAAGCGGGCATCTATTTTTGATTTTGACATCCAATGCTCTTTTAAAATGTGTTGGGGAGGAGGGGATTATTAGGTTGTTCTTATTTTTCTTTTTAGTATATATTTTGTCTTTTTATATTGTGATTTTATGTTGTGAACCACCCTGAGACCCATGGGTATAGGGAGGTATACACATTTAATAAATAATAACAATATTTTCTGTGTATTCGATTGCTGTACGTGGAACTAGGCTCATCCCTTGGCTATTGGGAGGCCTCTTCAGGATTTTAAGAGTTCATGTATTGTGTTCACAATTCGTTGGTGGGTTTAGGGAGAGAACATGCCTACTGACACATGGATTCCCAAGCCTGCGGGGCTCTAAGGTAGGCACAAGACTTTGAACCGGGCCTGGAAGCAGACTGGGAACCACTGAAAACTGCCACAAAAGAAAAAAGGAATCATATGCCTCCTGCTGTGTTTCTACATGAATTACCATATTTTTCGCTCTATAAGATGCACCAGACCATAAGATGCACCTAGGTTTTGGAAGAGGAAAACAAGAAAAAAAATATTCTGAATCCCAGAAGCCAGGACAGCTAGCAGGATCGCAGCGCAGCGATCCCTAGGCTCTGTGGTTTAACCCACAGCGCCACCCGCGTCCCCTCTCCGTGTGTATTGTCAGTTAAAAACCAAAAAATCGAATGAAAACCCAACACAAAATCCCCACACTATCCTAAATTCTAAATTGATTCAATGTGTTTGCAGAAAATCTTTAAGTTGCTACTGCTCCATATTGCAGCTGTGTTTCTTTATCAAACCACCAGATTGTGAACTCGTTAAAACCCGAATTGCAGAGTTTCTTCTTGCTTCATTCATTTGCTGTCATGCTTTATGAGCAAGTGGAACTGCAGGCCACAGATTGCCTCTGCCTTCGGCTGCTTAAATAACATCTGGGCATTTCGGGGGGGGGGGACTCCTCTTCACTAAAGGGAACTCTGCAAGCGAAGGCACAAAAACACAGAACAGGGGTGTTCAGAAGATGGGAGCGATTAGCAAACCCAGCCATATTCTTACTGCATCCTTCAGGCTAACAAGTCCCTGGTTCATTTTTAAAGCCTTGCTTTCTTTCAAGCAGGGATGCTGAAGTGTTTGTAAACCAAGCAGTACCTAGCGGCATTTCTCCTCCAAAGTGTGGTGTTTATTTCATTTCTATCCAGTGTGTTATGTTGGAGAGCCAAATTGGTAGCTCAGGTTTGCATGTGGAAAACTGATAAGGCTCCAGTACTTTGGCCACCTCATGAGAAGAGAAGACTCCCTGGAAAAGACCCTGATGTTGGGAAAGATGGAGGGCACAAGGAGACGGGGACGACAGAGGACGAGATGGTTGGACAGTGTTCTCGAAGTGACCAGCATGAGTTTGACCAAACTGCAGGAGGCAGTGGAAGACAGAAGTGCCTGGCGTGCTCTGGTCCATGGGGTCATGAAGAGTCGGACACAACTAAACAAAATGTCGGAGAGCCAAATTGGTAGCTCAGGTTTGGATGTGTAAAACTGATGCCCAAATCCCTGCTCAGCTATGAAGCACGCTGGATGTGCTTGACCATGTGACTCTTTCTCAACTTAGCCTTTCCACTGGCTCATCACAAAGGTTGCATTGTCACCTGGGCATCTGTTGAGAGAGAAGGGAAGTGATGAGAGAGAAGTTGATACAGAAATTCTGAACCTTCCTAGATTCTCAAAGTGCTTTGAACCTTCCTAGATTCTCAAAGTGCCATGGCATGCCAGAGGAGGTGATCAGACCAATACACAAATGATAGGACTGTCATACCCCGATATGGGTCATGGGACCTAGTGAGGGCTTAACCATGGTTAGTGCCGTGCAGGTGTAATGCTGAACCCTGGTTGAAACCATCAAGGAAAGTGAGGGAGGAATGTGCAGATAAAATGGAAGGGGCTGAGGATGGGAGTCATGGTCTACTCTGCCCCATGCCCAACCCCCAGTCTCTTAACCATGGTTAAGAGACGAGGTCTTAACATTTGCCATGGGTCAAAGCAGGAGTCTCTAAAGAATGGGAACTTACTCAAAATGCTTATGCTGGTTTGGTCTTGGGATATGATGGAAGAAAGGGGACGGCGAGCTCTCAGACGTGTCTTTTGTGTTTGCTGGAGTCGTTGCATTAATTCTGGCCTTCATTTTGTCAATACTAGTGGGGCAAAGAAACTGCGCTCTGCATTGGAGCAGCATCTGAGGTTGGCAGGAGGGAGGGTTGGGTGGGAAGATTCAAGATAATTTTGTCCTGTCCTTCAGTTCTCTTCACAGTTGCTCTGTGCCCTAGCCCTATTCACACAGATGACATCTTAACAGAATTTTACTCTTGGATGACATTTGTTGTGCAGAAACAGACTGTCACAGAGGCCATTTAAAATGGCGTGGCCAGCAAGAAAGCCTTAATGCAAATCTTATTAAGTGTGTGCTATGGCTGCCCTCCTAACGCGATCGTCTTACTGCTTCTATTCTTTGCTTGATCCTTCCTGTGCGACTGTCCTGAATCATGTGTCAGCCATAACTCTTGGCAGCAGAGAAGTCTGGTTTCAAGATAGCGCCAGGCCAGATCCAAAGGCGGCTCTCGTCGCCCAAGTTTCACACACTCGCCTTCACCCAGTGTGGTGCAGTGGTTAAGAGCGGTGGACTCGTAATCTGGTGAACCGGGTTCGCGTCCCCGCTCCTCCACATGCAGCTGCTGGGTGACCTTGGGCTAGTCACACTTCTCTGAGTCTCTCAGCCCCACTCACCTCACAGAGTGTTGTGGGGGAGGAAGGGAAAGGAGAATGTTAGCCGCTTTGAGACCCCTTCGGGTAGGGATAAAGCGGGATATCAAATCCAAACTCTTCTTCTTCTTCTTCACCCAGCAGTGGGGAACAATGGACTGAAACTGCATTGCCTCAGGCAGCAGTTACAGGCCTGACTGAGGAGAGCAGTGATATTGTCTCTGACCAAGCAGAGAAGGCTAGGAAATGCTACTGCTGAGGAGGGGAGGGGCAGTTAATGGGGTCGGGAAGGCTCGATTTCAGTCTTCCCCAGTTTAGTTCCTTCCCAACATTGTTGGACTCCAGCTCCCATTGTCCTTGACTGTTGACCGTTCTGACTGGGGCTTCTGGGAGTTGTAGTCCAACACCTGGAGAGATCTAGGGTGGGTAAAGTTGTTTTCCCCTCCCCCCATATCTTCCTGTCTCACCATTAGACTCAGGTAGAGAGGGGCTGTGGGAGATCCACTGGGCTTGGCCCAGGCCCCAATTGAGGTCAGGGCATGAGAGAGACGAGAGAAATAGGTTTCTCACAGCTGCTGCCAGCACTCTGAAAAGGCAGCCAGTTCAGGAAGTTAAGCTCTTAGGCCAGAGGGTCTGCGGGCACCTCTTTCCAGCTGGGCAGAGACCATAGAAGAAAATATCTGTGGCAGATGGGACGGCTCCCTGTTGCAGATTTCTGGTCCTGTCACTCGCAAACATGGTGTCTCCGAATTGTGAAACAGGAACGCGCCATTTCCAGTTAGCGATGTAATGGCAGAGGAGAGTCATCTCTGGCCTCATTCTGCAGTCCTACTGGGATTAGCAGGTCCCTACTCTAATTAATTATATTAAACTTGTGTATGTAATTACTTCTGCAGTTAATTAAGTCCTTCCTTTTTAAAAGTGGCTTGTAATAATGCTGGTTCAGCACTTGCTTGATGGCTGCTCCTGTTTTTCCCACAGAAGTGAAGCCTTACTGCCCCCGTGTTTCCAAACCCCCTGTGTTTTCAAGTGTGATTTGAGTCTGAGGAGAGAGAGGTGTCTGAGGGAAAGCTATCTAGATCAGCGTTTCCCAACCTTGGGTCCCCATATACTGTTGGACTACAACTCCCATCATCTCCGACCACTGGTCCTGCTAGCTAGGGATGATGGGAGTTGTAGTCCAACAACAGCTGGGACCCAAAGTTGAGAAACACAGATCTAGAACATAGCACTGCCAGGTCTAGAACCTGAGACTTCTCCTTAAGGGCTTAGACGTCCAAAGGCCGCCAGGTTTTTCTCATCATTGCTGCCTTTGCTCCTGATAAAGCTAAGAGACCTGTGAGATTGAACAGGTCCTGAGCAGGGAGGCCACATTTATTCAGATGAAGCTAGGAAATTATTTGGCAACAGTCTTCTGATTCTGATGGTGTATTTAGGAAAATAGCAGTGCATTCTCTTGAGAAATTTTTAGAGGGGATTCTAGCGCTGTTAGTCTGTTGTGGTGAAAAGGGCAACTCCTTAGTTTGTAAAAATTGTTTGGTGCTCTCAGATTTAATTGAATTTATTGCAACAGTTATAATTGTTAAGTTGCCCTGGAGGGGCTATTGGGCTCAGAAGACGCTGTGTATAACGGTTTCACTAATAAATTCATAAATTCCTAGTGCTTGCCCTCTGTTTGACTGGCGTCCATTCTTTGCCTTCTCCCTCCCCAAATATATGTATTGAGTCTCAAGGCTTCTGCATAGTAATATCGGCTGCAGATGGTGTTAGTTTCTGTTTGCCACTGTGCAGTGTTTTGGAGTCACAAGACTCTGTTTACATTCCAGAGACATTCCAGGCTGTTGGAAGTCTCACGGGAGATGGGAGACGGATGTGACGTACTGGTTTCCTGTTCCTTTGTTCCTTTGTTTCAGTTGCTCTCTGCTCTTACAGAGAGAGGATGTATTTCTTTCTGTCTGCGTAGCTTAGTAATAAAACCTAGCAAGTAGCTCATACCTTCTCGTCTCTTCCCTGTGCTGGAAACTCTGCTGAATGGGGGATGCGCCTGGAGCCTTATCAGAGGCTCAGGTCATTAATCACGTCGGAGGGCGATTCCGGAAGATGGGCTTTATCAGCTCGGTCGAACGGAGATTCCGACAGATGGGTCATTATGCAGAGCTTGCACCCGTTGCTGCAGATTACAAACCAGCTGCACTGATTCTGCTGCACAAAAATCGGTTTGCTTTGGAAGTTACAGTGCACTGAAAGGTGCGAAGCGGTGTATCTGAAGGTCTGGAACAGGGAAGGTCTGGGTTCAATTTCAACCCCCACCCCCCATTTAAGCTTGCTAGGTGACCTTGCTCCAGTTGCTGCTATACCCCACAGGTTTGTCGTGAGGAATCAGTTGCTGGAGAGATCCCTGCACATTGGCCCTAAACTCCGTGGAGAGAGAACGGAATTAAAAATATGCTAGCAAAGTGCGCTTTGTGATGAATTTTCTCATTTTATAGAACAACCTGGATTTCACGCCCAATTAAAAGAGGCTGAGATTACTTTATAACTGATGTTCACCTGCTGGGGCAATTTGTATAATTTTCATGCTATACAGGCATCTGAATTATGAGAGTACAAAAAATGCTGATGCTGATAATCTTTTTTCCCCTCCCAGCAGAGAAGGGTAAGAGATTTGGGAACGGTTTATCAAATATTGCTTGTCAAATATGTTACCCAGAGGTGGGGATGATATAGCTGGGATTTTAAATGTTGTGCAGCCGGGATACATGGTGTGCCCTGGATTTGCTATTGTTGGTGGGATTCTGTCTTGGTTTTGCTTGGTTTCTACACTCCGCACATCAAACATCTGGGATAAGGTGGGATTTATCTAAAATTTAAGTACATAATATATTGGCGTGTTTACCACATTCCTGTGGGGCATAATTTGTAGACTTAAATACGGCTTCAGGCTTAACACACTTGGACTGGTATTTCTTTTGAATTGAAGCAACAGAATTCCACCCCTCCATCGAACCACCCAAAGGCCATTTAGTCTGTCTGTCTGTCTCTTCCACAAAGCAGAGAGAAATAAACATTTCTGTGATCTCTCACCTCCGTAGCGGAGGCACTTACAATACGCCGATAATGCCCAGATCTGTTTCCCCACAACATCTGAGTCAGGAGACTTTTCCTTCTAACATCAAGTCTTGCATATTTCTGTGGAATGGTCCCATTTGACCGGTATCCTTCTGTGGAAAGCAGCTGTCTGCTGGCCGTCCGGTGGTAGGGATGACAAAGTAATTAAATTTAGTTGGCATTTTAATGCAAGTCGACCTAATTCACACTGCTGGAAACAATGCGAGGAGAACCAAAACTTTAGGCGTCCTTCAGAATTTGTGGTTCTCCAAATTTTACGGTGCAGTTCCGAAACCCAAGAATATGCACAAAAATGCATGTATTGATGTAACCAAGATACAATGTGCATTTTCCAGAGAAGATTTAGTAGAAAAGATGCATGCTGCAGGCAAAATCCGTTGCAGAAGTGATTGTGTTAGGGGAAATGTTGGCGAATTCTCGTGAGGATTTTTATTTTTATTTTGCAAACTGATGTGGAAATATGGTCAATGGAACCCTACAATGAGAAAATAAGAAACAGAAAGCAAGCAAAATTGACAGGTTCATCCATCCTAAGGCTATTGGCAGTGAATTAGCTCTGCTTTCTCAGACCCCCCAGAATCCTTCAGCTCTGAGAGCTTCAACTTGTTCACTTCTGTTTCATGTAGATACCTTATTTTATTTTATTTAAAAAAAATAACAATTTCAACATAATAACATATCAAAACATCTCATATTCATCATTTCCCCCCATTTCCCATCAAACTCTCTCCCCTTAGCTCCTCTCTCTGATTTCTCAACTCATATTGTTTTCTGCATACTGTAAAATTGTATAACTCCTTATATTATCCATCTACTACAATAACAATCAATAGATTGGTGTATGCTTATTCAAAACCTGCCAAGTCCAATTCATTTTGTTGTCTTTTTAAGTAATATGTGAAAAGTTCCCATTCTTCTTTAAAGTCACAGTTGTCCTTATCTCTCAGCTTGTATGTCAATTTAGCCATTTCTGCGTAGTTCATCAATTTCTCTTGCCATTGCTCTTCCGTTGGGATTTCCTCATTCTTCCATCCTTGTGCCAGATACCTTAAAGTTGAAAATAACATGCCTTTCTCTCCCATTCCTCTCTTCTTAGGCATTCTGGCTGTTTCAGTCCCTCGCCTGGACATCGTCATCTCTCTCGTCGGAGCCATCAGCAGCAGCACGTTAGCCTTGATCCTGCCACCGCTGGTCGAAATCCTCACATTTTACAAGGAGAAGCAAAGTCTATGGATGCTTCTGAAAGACGTCTGCATCGCCTCCATGGGCGTGATTGGCTTCGTAACCGGAACGTACGTGGCCGTGAAAGAGATAGTTTGTCCGGCTTCTTTCCTTTCTCTCAACACTACAGAGCCGTCTCCGGGCTCTTTCAATGTTTCGCACTTGGCCGGAATGCCGGTTAACCTTGGAAAAGTATGAACTTTCCGGAGCTCCTTGTTCTGGACTTCTTTGAGAACCAAAAATTCTGAATGGGAAGGTTTAGAGATGGGAGCCTGTCAAGTGCATTTCTGAGGACCTAAAGCCACTCCTGTTCCAACATTCAAGTTGTACGGGCCCAAGGTCTTTGCATTCCTTCCTTTCCCATATGACTTCGTGAAGAGCACGGTTTCAAACCATTATGGCTTTCCACATATTTATTTGCAAATGGGACCAGAGAGCAAAACACTGTTCTGACACCATGTTTGGCCGATACAAACCAACGACTTTCCCGTTCATGTCTTGTTTGGCCACACTCGGCCTGTCTAAGATCTCCTCCGTCACAAGCCCCACAGCAGTTGAGAGAATACAGATGTGCTTTTAAAATGTGAATTGTGTTAGGTTGGTTATGGGGCTTAGCCACAGGCGCCACTCAGTAGATTCTGCTGCACCAGGGACCAGGTTTTGAGCTAGCTCCTCCGCTGCAGTTTCCTTCCCCTTGCGGGTCACTGCCCATGAAATGAAGTGTAACTAAATGAACAGGTCCCATAGCACGGGGTAAAGAGAGACCAAATGTGTCAAAATTGTGTCTTCGATTGCGGCGATGAGGATATTAAAACCTGTTTACGCAAAACGACAAAAATAACCTCTGCCGCGATGAGATTTTGCCCGTGCAATGTCTGCTTAGTTATTTTTAGTGGAGCAGAACCACGATTATGAGGACCCATGCAAGCTTGTTTTAAATGGTTTTTTCTCTCTCTCTCCGTCTTAACTTGATTTTGACTCTACAAACTTGCAAGCTCCTGTATATTTTTCTATTTTATTCCTAACACTATGGAGCAATTCCTCTATTTTGTACTTGAGCGGTGTACATTGCGAAGGAGATATTTCTCCAGTATTCTACTTTAAGCAATAAAACAACAGTAACATAACATGCTGCATGGAGTTCACGAGGTTTCCACCCACTTCTGCTTTGAGGAAACCAATTTCGATTGTATGTAAACGCCTTGGGCATAATTGGAAGGCGTCTAGAGTTTTGAACCGTGTTCAAACTACTTGGACTTCAGATGTTAAAGGGCTCTTAACTTGGGGCTGCACTCGTTCTTCCTAATATCTCTCCTTTGTTGTAATCTTGTTAAAGAGCGCAGCCAGTATGGTGTTCTTCTCCATACTTTAGGAAGCTCCTTTTGTGTAAGCTGCCATGGAAATAACAGTGTGCAGATCCCTTGTAATTTCATTGAAGCTTGCCCTGGAGGACACAGGCTAGATTTCTGCCCTGTTCAAATGACGTTGGGGTGTGTGTTCCGTATTACAGGCCCCTTTAACTTCTCTTCATCAGCAGCTGAGATGGAACCCCTTACTTCATAAAAAGCCAGATCACACCTAAATCCAGCTAGGGGTCTTATCCTGGCCCCAAGGATCTGTGCCACCTTCTTCCACCTGAATGTAGGCCTGATTCATGTGATCCTTTCCCCTCCTAAAACTGGGGGAGAGTGTGAATTCTGTGTGTATGAATTGAGTGCTAACACTACATGCCACAGAGTGGGGCTTCTGGAGTCATTCTGCTTCAACTCCTGTCCAGGATCTCTGCCTGGGTGAGTGTGTGTGTGTGTGTTGAATTGCATTTAAAACTGTAGTCATGCCCTGCACTTTCTAAATGAAAAAAGCCTATGCAACAGTTAACAGCAGCACTAATGTTGTTCATTCCATGCATACCACTACACCAGAGTTTCCCAAACTTGGGTCTCTAGCTATTTTTTGACTACAACTCCCATCATCCCTAGCTAGCGGGGACCAGTGGTCAGGGATGATGGGAACGGTAGTCTGAAAACAGCTGGAGACCCAAGCTTGGGAAACCCTGCACTGCATGATAAAAACATAAAGCATCAACATTTTCGACTCTTCACCCCTGCCTCTTCCCCCGGGCTGTTTGCAAAAGATACCTGGAGGCTACACGTCACCACACATGATGGTTCAAAAACCCTGCTTTGCAAACCAACCGCTTTGTACTGAGTTGGTGAAACTGCATGTTGCTGCGATGGCTCTTTTCCCACTAGATCTGTGTGCTTCTTTAATCCTAGATCTGCAGTCCCGGAAAAAAGCCTACGGAGCTGGTAGAATGCCCGCCATGAGCAAAAGCGCCGCTTTGCTCCCCACATTCTCTGCATCTAGGGCTGCTGCTGGTAGCTAAGCAGCATATGGGGAGAGATCCACGCTCCCCCTGCTTTGATTCCGAAATCCGACCTTTTCTCTTTTCCATCCTGAACACAGCAGATTAATGTTCAGAACCTCAGGTTGGCTGCCGTTTCCTTCACTTCAGCCCTCGGCTTGACTACTCTGTGCATCAGTCGACATGGTGCATTCTTGATATTGTCGGACTATAACTCCCACCAGGCCCGGCCTGAGTGGCCAATGGCCAGGGGAGATGTGGGGAGGGGTGCAACATCCGAAGCGCACCCTGCTGGCTACCCCTGCTGTGCAAAGACTTTAAAACAGACCGAGAACTCTAGCAAAGGCAGCGCTGAGTTTAATTTCTCTCTCCCCTGCTCCCGTGGTTCTGGCAATCCTCTGTGTGCCTTCAGGGGATATAAAGCTGCCAGATCCACTTGGCTTATCTGTTCCCTGCCCCATAAATCCCACTTGGAGACGACTGCGCAAAGCCTGCTCCAAATGCACTGAAAGAACTGAGCCCTTAATGCTTGGCTGGCAGGAGTCTTCGGCCCACACAACCCGGATGGCGAGGCTGAGAGGCCGTGCCGTCCAAAGTCATGTTTGGTTAAGTCCACAAGTGCCTTTTGTGAACAGGGCTGGGGGCAGAATTCTCAAGCTCTGAGCATCCCCAGCACCTGCCGCTGTAAAATAGATCCCCTCTTCCAAAATCTAGGGCACCGGGAGCGTTTAGTTCCTGTCTCTTGCAAGGATTCCATGCCGACAACCTTGGCAAAAGCGTGTGGCAGACTCTCCGCCCTACCAGCAAAGCTTAAATGCATTCTCATCTAGTTGTTCCCCTCACTTGGCCAGCTGGTCAGGCTTGCTTTCCTGGGCACCACCTGAGTGTGAAGGACTCCTTAATTTCCGCCTAGCGTATTTGAAAATGCCGACAGATGCGGCTTAACAGGAAACCGTGTGGCGCCTGGGAGTTTGTTCTGTATGTGTGAATATTTAAAGCGTTCGCACTATGTATTTTTCAGTGTATTTTCCTACTGTGTAGGACGTGGCTACTTCTGGGTTTGCTGATTCACAGCAGATTTTGCACAGGTGTATTGCCTCTTGTGTCGATGGCACTACTCTTGTATTCTAGCGTTGTGTGTTGGGCTTCAGCTGGTCTAAAGACATTGAAACCAGAGCAGCTGGCATGTA
Source organism: Podarcis siculus (assembly GCA_034642415.1). NCBI lineage: Eukaryota > Metazoa > Chordata > Lepidosauria > Squamata > Lacertidae > Podarcis > Podarcis siculus. Next base: position 4,835,809 of record JAXCMG010000037.1, read on the forward strand.
CAAAATAAAAGTTCCGGGGAATACTTGCCAAAGATCTTTAAATGTAGCAAAAATCTTCTTTTTAAAATATGATAGTGACGTAGTAATTTTTTAAAAAAGATGTTACAAATGAGATGAGATGCTTAGATGAAGGCAGATGGCACTAATGAATGACTGTAGAACTTGACTCTGACATGTATTTAAAGATGGGAACAGAAATAATCATCCGCAAGTAAGATAAATGGTGTGTGTTTTTTTTATGTTCGCAAAGCATTGAATACAATTGAATTATGTTTATATGCCGTATGGGAATTTATATTTAAGTGGGCTATATTCTGAGCAGTTTTAATGTAGCTTATTCACAGATGCTGGGCCAGAGGGCTGTGAGTTTATGTGTTCGGTAGCCCTACTTTGCCTGTATCAAATAAAAATGGAAACACAATTATCTGCTTTCCTTTCCTTTCATGATGGACCTTCAGGGTGCAATGGGGAAGGGATGCATGCTCTGGCCTCCACCGCCAGTCAAGGGATAAAGGTCTACTGGGAGAGGCAGTCTGGATGATGGCAGAAGCTTGGGTTGATGGTCGTAGGCTCAATCCCCACCATCTCCCAACTACAGGACTGGGAAATCCCTTTTCTGAAATCTCTGGAGAACTGTTGGCCATCAAGAGTGGACATCATTTTGATGTAGAGCGGCCAGTGTTCTGACTCACTGTGTGAAGTTAGCGTCCTGTGAGGTTGCACCCCTGTCCCCCCAGGAAGAATATTGTGGTAAGGGAAGAGATCAGCCTGGCGACATCCATTGGCTGAAGAAGAGAAGCAGCTGCCGGGAGTTCGCTTCCCTCTTCCCTGCCTGAAAGGACACTCAGCTCCAGACCCAAAGGGTGACATGTTCTGGATTCCTCCATCATCCAAAGGACTAAGGACTATTTGTGTGTGAGTGACAGATTACCTGTTGGTTGTAAGCTGCCTTTGAAGTCATTTGATTGGAAGACAGTACAGTGGTACCTCAGGTTATATATGCTTCAGGTTACATACACTTCAGGTTACAGACTCCGCTGCCCCAGAAATAGTGCTTCAGGTTAAGAACTTTGCTTCAGGATGAGAACAGAAATCGTGCTCCAGCGGCGTGGCAGCAGCAGGAGGCCCCATTAGCTAAAGTGGTGCTTCAGGTTAAGAACAGTTTCAGGTTAAGAACTGACCTCCGGAACGAATTAAGTACTTAACCCGAGGTACCACTGTATAGACCTTCAAAGTAAGCAACAAGTATATTTTAGGGTAGCTTTTCAGCCGTAGGACTGGCCCGTCATTTGGCGACCGATATTTTGAGGCAAAAAAAGTTGCCATTTGCCAACACCTTAGAACCATAGAATTGGGTCATCTTGCCCAAGGCCCTGCAATAGAGGAATCTCAACTAAAGCATCCACAACAGATGGACACCCAGCTTCTGCTTAAAAGCCTCTCACCTTCCGAGAGAGTCTGCTCCACTGTCAGAACAGCTTTTGCCACCAGAAAGTCCTTCCAGGTGTTTAGTCGGAATGTCCTTTCTGGTAACTTGAATCTGTTCAGAGCCTTCAAATAGTGGTCTGTTCTGTCTATAGCCCTTGCGCAATTTCTCTTCCATCCTGTCCATAATCACCTTGCCAGATGGTAAATATTGCTGGAAAGCGAGCAGCAAACATTCTGTAATCTCAACCACATCCACTGTGATGTCAAAACTCTATTATAAAATGCCTTTAAAATACACACACACACGCACTAGCCACTCTTTTGCTCTTAAGATAATACCCAAGGGGCTCTAGAAGAATTAAATGAATACAGTCATACCTTGGGTTACAGACACTTCAGGTTGCGTGTTTTCGCAACACTTCAGGTTGCGAATTGTGACCTGTGCGTGTGCAGACACGGCGCTGCGGGTTGTGAATGTGCCTCCCGCACGGATCATGTTCACAACTCGAGCGTCCACTGTACAACATGCAAAAGTTACAGCTTAAGTCAGACCAGCCTTCCCCAACTATGGAATTCTGGTTTGTGAAAGATGCTGGAAATTGCCGCTCTGTAAGGGGGGGACTACAACTCCCAGAATTCTTTGAGGCCATGTCCTTTACATGCCTGTTTCGTGTGCTTTCAATGTGTGGTGTGTATCTGCTTGTTGTCTTGAGCTAAAGGAGGTCACCTGGGTGGAGGAAACTGTCAGAGGGAGGTGGTTCAGGCCCACTAAAGGTGCTACAGCTACACAAATAGCATCCCTATTTTTTCACCTTAAGACAACACCCCTCACTGTTCTGAGGTAGAGACGAGCAGCTTCTGGCACTGAAACCACATGGCAAATTAACAACTGCCAAAAAGCTGCCTTGCTCTGGAAATTGTGTACACAGGAGGGAAGGAATCCTCAGGACATAGTGCTGGCTGGCTGCTGATATTCCCCAGTGGTTATTTGCTGCTCTGGGGAAGTAACACTGTGTGAGCACAGCAGAAACATGCAGATAGAACAAGCTGCTGCTATTGCTAACGCCTCTGGAGCCTCTTGGTTTCCCCAGCGACATGGTCTTGTCTTTTCCCTTCCAAAGGTTCTTTGTTCCTTTTTGCAAGAGAGATGTTTTGATGCCAGCCTCCTTCAACCACACTGTTACGTTCCATCCATTTTGTCATATGGAGTGGGGAGAGAAACAAACTTGTTTTAGGTTATCAAACTATAAACCGGACGACTGGTACATGGCCCCTTTCCCTCACTCGGTCCATGGCAACCCTCTCCTCGCTTCCTGTAGGAGAAGAGACTTAGTTCAGACATGTGGACTATTTCATTAGCTTCTGTCCCATTTCCTAACATTTCTTTTGCACTGCAATAACTTGTTGCATTAGAAAACACTGGCTTTTTGACCGATACACTGCCATGCCGTGCCACATTTTGTCCACACCGGTGTTGTGTGGTGCGGCACAACATCGGACGTCGCCGAACAACATTGCTGCTCCCCAAAACTTTCTATTACCTCACAATTCCCACATGAAAAGAGCAGGAAAGACCTGGATGCTGGTATGCCTCCCCCAATTTTTGTCGCTTTGCTCCTGAGTTAACTGGGTTGCAAATGGATTGTTTCCGGAACATTCTGCTGTCGTTCTCTGCAGCACAGAAGAGGAGCTTCCACCCACGCTCACACACCCCTCTCCATCCTCCATTCAGGCGAGAAGGAGTCATCATCTGAGTTTGAGACTCACTCCAGCCAGGCAACAGGACACACAGAAGCAGGACGACTGGTGAGGAGTAGAGCCTGAGGAGAGAGAAAGGAGATGTATCCTCTACAGCAGCGGTTCTCAACCTGTGAGTCCCCAGATGTTGTTGGACTACAACTCCCATCATCCCTGAGCTCTGGCCTTGCTAGCTAGGGGTGATGGGAGTTGTAGTTCAACAACATCTGGGGACCCACAGGTTGAGGAAAGGCTGCTCTAGAGTGTCCCAAGGGCCAGACAGAGATGCAATTGGCCCCCGGACCTGAAGCTTCCCATCCATGTTATAAAGACATTATAAGGCACCTTGCTAAGGAGGCAGAAAAGAAGGAGCCTCTTTCACGGGGAAGAAAACATTTGAGAAACGGGGGGGGGGGGGGGGGGGAGGTTTCCACACAAGATTAGCTCACTGTCGCTTGTTGCCCATTTATGTAAGGCGTGCATTATCAGCTAAATGCAAAACGTATCTCAAGAGCTTCAGGGCAACAAGGAATTAGTGTATAAAACAAGTAAGTCTATTGCCTGTTAGTTGTAAGTGGTTTGCTTTTTTTTCTTCCTGGTTTTTATATTAGTGAAGAATAAACATTGTGTCATAAATTACCCTATCTTCATCTTCCATCTCCCCTTGCAGGCATAAATATTTAAATTATTAGGAGCTTAAACTAATCGTTTTGCAAAGGGTACACATTACCTGGAGATGGGATTTTTCAAATTTTGATTTATTTTGCAGTTTTAAGCTCTAGAAATGCATTCATTATGTTCCTGAGGGCGGCATTTGTTTTTTGTTTTGTATGAGCTCAGCAGGAGACTTCTGGCACATAGTCAGGGATTTTTTTGCTAGATAATAATAATAATAATAATAATAATAATAATAATAATAATAATAAAAATAAAATTTTTTATTTATATCCCGCCCTCCCCAGCCGAAGCTGGGCTCAGGGCGGCTAACAATCAAAATAATCTGACATTCTAAAAACATTCATTATAAGAATTAATTAAATCAAATTAAAATCAAATTAATGGCAACCATCAAGCAAATTCTGTGTAGATTGCCGATTGCCATAGGAGGGGGGTCAGGCTGCGCCCTGACAGAAGGCCTGGTGGAACAGCTCTGTCTTGCAGGCCCTGCGGAAGGATGTCAGGTCCTGCAGGGCCCTAGTCTCTTGTGACAGAGCGTTCCACCAGATTGGAGCCGCGGCCGAGAAGGCCCTGGCTCTGGTTGAGGCCAGCCTAACCTCTCTGTGGCCTGGGATCTTTAGGATGTTTTTATTTGCAGACCGTAAATTTCTCTGTGGGACATACCAGGAGAGGCGGTCCCGTAGGTACGAGGGTCCTAGGCCGTATAGGGCTTTAAAGGTTAGAACCAGCACCTTAAACCTGATCCTGTACTCCACCGGGAGCCAGTGCAGCTGGTATAATACCGGATGGATATGATCTCGCATCGAAGACCCCGTAAGGAGTCTCGCCGCGGCATTCTGCACCCGCTGGAGTTTCTGGGTCAGTCTCAAGGGCAGCCCCACGTAGAGCGAGTTACAATAATCCAGTCTGGAGGTGACTGTCGCGTGGATCACAGTGGCTAGGTCAGGGCGAGAGAGATAAGGAGCCAACTGCTTAGCTTGGCGGAGATGGAAAAATGCCGCCTTTGTTATAGCTGCAATCTGCGCCTCCATAGAGAGGGAGTTATCGAAGATTACACCCAAACTCTTAACGGACGATGTTGGCACTAATTGCACCCCGGCAAGAGATGGGAGTTGCCCCCTCAGTCCCATATCGCTCCGTCCCAGCCAGAGGACCTCTGTCTTAGAAGGATTTAACTTCAACCAGCTCCCACGTAACCATCCAGCCACAGCTTCCAGACATCTGGTCAGTGTATCTGGGGCCGAGTCAGGATGGCCGTCCATCAACAGATAGAGTTGGGTGTCATCGGCATACTGATGGCAACCCAGCCCAAAACTCCGGACAAGCTGGGCGAGGGGGCGCATAAAGATGTTAAAAAGCATCGGGGAGAGAATCGCACCCTGAGGCACTCCACACACCAAGGAGTGGCGCGATGACAATTCCCCCCCCCAAGTGCCACCCTCTGTCCCCGACCAGAGAGAAACGAGCGCAGCCATTGAAGGACTGTGCCCTGGATTCCCACGTCGGCAAGGCGGTGGTCCAGGAGTTCATGATCGACCATGTCGAAGGCTGCTGACAGGTCCAGAAGAATCAGCAGCCCCGACCCGCCTCGATCCAGCTGCCTGTGGAGATTGTCTGTTAGGGCGACCAGAGCCGTCTCGGTCCCATGACCAGCACGGAAGCCGGACTGGAATGGATCGAGAGCCGATGTTTCATCCGGAAACCTACCAAGCTGTAGGTTGTAAGGAAAGGCCTTCCTGAATCTGACCTTTTGCTCTCAGGACACAAGAGTGGTGGTCTCTTGCTTGTTCACAATGTTGTTGTCCGATGGGCTCCCATTGGGAGGGAGCTTCGTAATGAAGTACAATGAGAGCTCTGCTTCCCATCTCTCCTACTAAGGCAGCCTTAGGGAACAGCTGCCCCAGGTGACAGCTGAGGGAGAGGAAGCCTGATAGATCTGGTCTGTCACAGCAGAGCTGATGAAGGGAGCCCCGCTTCCCATCTCTCCCATTCCCCCTGTGAACAGCAGCAAGGAAGAACCTGGTTGTGTTTTACCACTCATTTATCCTTTCCCCCAACTGTTGGATAATGGCCAGTGGCAGGGAACTCGCCCTGATCCAGCAGAATCAGCAAAAACCCAGCAGAAGTCAGCAACAGGCCCCGCCTGCAGGAGGCTGTGTTAGTGGGGCAACAGTCTTCCAGACTGTGGAAGCTTTTGCAGTCAAACCTAATAATGCATATCTATGCTAGTTAGTAAATGAAAGGGTTAAGGACTACAGAGCTGTAAATTCCTAGAGAAGGCACAGCTTGGGAGGAAATATTGTTTGTTCAGCGTTCCTCTCCCTCCCTCTCTGTTTTTAACCATGTAACTGACCACTCATGTGGCTGGAGCTCCCAGGTCCATACTCCATGCTTGTACTTTATACTTTTGTACTTTATACTGAAGAAGCTTTTACCTGTGCTGTTTCTGCTGTAGTGCTGAACAATGCATGAGTGAGACCTGTGATTACTGTAAGCAAAGCATTTAAACTCACTCAGGTTTGTGGTCTATTCACTCTGAAAGTGGTAGAGAACTGTAAGCGCTTAATACTGGGACATTTAAAGGTCTAGCAACCTACATTTCCCACACTTTACAAATGCTGCATAGATTTGTGTTTAAATTCTGCTGAGGGCTGTTTTGGCTAAAGAGTGAGCCAAGCCCGGTGTGCTTTTTGAATTCAGGCAGTCAGCCATTTGTTTCTTTTGTAGTTCGTCAAACCATAGTTGTCAACTTTCAGATTTGACAATAAGGGATCAGCAGCCTCGAAAATAAGGGATCAGCAGCCTCACCTGTCCTGGGGACAGTCTATGGGATATCTAACAATCTGGGATAGCAGCGGGAAACGGCTCTGGAATAAGGGAATTTCCCGCAAAAAAAGGGAAGGTTGACAGCTATGCCTCAAACACATGAGACTTCGGGATCAACCCCAGTTATTTCCCAACACAGACTCCATCTGCTTTGCCCATCATGGTCAGGGAGGTGATGGTGATGATGGCGGCAAGCACAGACCTTGAGATTACCCTTATCTGCCCATTCCAGGCGTCTTCCACTGGGCCCAGTCTAACTCCTTCTCCCCACTCCAATTACACTGCAATCAGAGTGGTGCCTTCACCAGTCCCAGCCCCACAGCTCATGCAGGAATGGTGCTGAGAGTGGTATGGTAAGGTAAATGGCAAAGGACCCCTGGACGGTTAAGTCCAGTCAAAGGCGACTATGGGGTGAGGCACTCATCTCGCTTTCAGACCAAGGGAGCCGGTGTTTGTCCACATACAACTTTCCGGGTCACATGGCCAGCATGACTAAACTGCTTCCGGCGCAACAGAACACCATGATGGAAGCCAGAGCTGCACAGAAACGCCGTTTATCTTCCTGCCACAGCAGTACCTATTTATCTACTTGCACTGGTGTGCTTTCAGACTAGGTCGGCTGGGACACAGCAGCGGGAGCTCACCCCGTCGTGGGGATTCGAACCGCCAACCTTCTGATCGGCAAGCCCAAGAGGCTCAGTGCTTTAGACCACAGCAAGTGGGGCATGAAGGGAATAGCCTTGCCTTGCTGCTGTTCCCAAGGAACTGGCATTCAGAACCACACTGCCTCTTATCCTGGAAGCACTTAATCGCCATTGTGATTAGCAGCTTCTGATCAATAGCCTTATCTCCTGCAACTGAAAGGTCTTGGCTTAATATGGAGAATAAGTGGCACTGTTACATCCTGCTGGGATCAAGCCACTGGCCTATCTAGCCCAACATCCTGTTCTCACAGTGGCCCATCAGATGCCTGCGGAGGGCCTGCCAGCTGGACCTGAGGTGCATCAGCTTCCTGCCCACCTGTAGCATCTTTCCAGGCTATGGGGCTAGGAGTCTTTTCCAGCCTCACCTGGAGATGTTGGGGATTGAACCTATGACCTTCTGCACCCAAGCTACATGCTCTGCCCTCCAAGCTATACCCCTTCCCCATCATTGCTTGTATTAATGCTCCTATTTCAGAAGGCGTGATTTGGCCCATGAAGCCAAAGCAGAAGGGGCAATTTTCTCTGCTGGCAAATGACACAATCTCAGCCATGTCTGGCAGCATCCAAGTCACGGTTGGGAAAGGAACCACGAATAAATCTTTTGCAGCCACGAAAAAGATTGGTCTGTAAACACTTTAAGCTGCCTCCCTCCCCTATACACACATTAAAACTGCTGCTAGATCTGTTTTGTTCCCTTGCCAAGTTTTGAAGAAATGGAAAGTTCCCACCTGGCTTTTTGTTTACCTGCGAGCATTCCATGTTTTATTTATTTTTTTAAAAATCCATTTCTGCCCACAGAGTTGCAATAGTGCCTCGTGATAAATAATTTTAAAAAGGGATTCTTAATCCTGCTTCAGCTCAGCATTTCCGTATCTCCCTTCTGGTGTTTTTTTGAGCTCCTGGAGGGGTGATCTGCAAACAGCTAAGCCTCGGAATATATTCTGAATTACACGGCGTTGTCCTAAATCTATTCCAAAGCAGGCATTCTCTCCAACATCCCACAATTTTCTCTTGTCGCGAAGCTTCTTAGATGACACCATGCTGGCAAGGAAAGCTTCAGTCTGAATACGTTTTTTGTGTGTTTTCTCCCAGCAGTCTGTAATGATTAATTCTGGGCTGAATTAATCCAAAAGTTTCAAATGAAATTTTAGATCGGTAAAAGATACGCAACATGACTGAACAGGGGAAAGAAAGGAACGGCCCATGTCAAAACCCCGCAGTGACATTGTACTATGGGGAATATAATCCCATTCCTCTTTGCGTTATCTGAATTGGAAAAGTTACCTACAACATTGATCAGAGTTGCCTTGTTATTGCTTATTACCCTCTGCCCCAGGGGCCATGGCTACAGATATATATATATATTTTAAGGTGAAGAGGGGGACCTGAGTTTCATGACAGCTAGCCTTGATCAGGAAACTACAGTGGTACCTCTGGTTATGTACTTAATTCGTTCTGGAGGTCCGTTCTTAACCTGAAACTGTTCTTAACCTGAAACACTGCTTTAGCTAATGGAGCCTCCTCCTGCTGCCACGCCGCCGCCACGCGATTTCTGTTCTCATCCTGAAGCAAAGTTATTAACCCGAGGTACTATTTCTGGGTTAGCAGAGTCTGTAACCTGAAGTGTATGTAACCCGAGGTACCACTGTATATCAGATTATGAGGTAAACTGGTGGGGAGGCAGGAGTCATTGCTATAGGTTTTGTAGGGTGGAATCCTGCTAAACCCTATAAATTAATAAATGGGTGGGATTTTGATTATTTTGGGATAGGAAGGGAAAACCCAAGCTGCAGAGGAATTCCTGAGCTAGCCTATGCTAAATGACCTGGACAAGCTAGGGCCCTTAAGAAACAATACAGGGCCAGTGAGGGGCATTGGCAATGCAAGAGAACATATCCTTTCTTGCTGTTCTGAGGTGGACATGTGGAAGGCTGCCAGGGTAAAAGGTGTGTCGTCACAGGAAGAGTTTAGGGCCTTTTTTGCAGGAGGCTTGGGATAGGAGAACAGATCCATCTTGGGCAGGCTGGCTGAAGGCTGGATGGGAGAGATGCCTTTGACTCCAGCGCTGCTGCTTCTTTGGTGATCACTTGTAGTTGAGTAAAATTGTCTTCCATGGTCTTAACAGGGAGTCCGTAAGTGACTATGGAGGCCAATTCTGGATCCACACATCCTTCCACAGTTGGGGCAAGGGTTTCCAGGTGGGAGTTGATCATGGTGAGGGTTTGCCAAATGTACCTTCCTCTTAGCACGTTTCTCCCTTGTGTCCTGACTTCGAGCGTCTTCACAGTCCATGACACCTTTGGTAAAGGCTGTTCTCCAGTTGGAGCGCTCGCAGGCTTTCCCAAAGGGATCTGTGTTTGAAAATACCTTGAGGGGCGGTAAGGAAACTAACTGGACACCATGCCCTGCTTTTGTCCTTTTGATCTTGCTTTTAAAACAGACCTCGAGTACAAAAACTATCTATAAATCCAAACTAGCTTCTGAGATGGGAGTGTTTCAGATTGCAGTGCAAAGACTTCTGTTCCCTTCTGCTCAATTTCACCGACGTTGTCAGTGATGATCGACTTTCAATACTTGTTTAGTGAGACGAGGCAAAAAAAGAGAGAAATGACAGCAATCTAGAAAGTGGAATGTCCCCCCCCCCCAAATTGGCTTGTTTGTCACAAAAAAGAAAGTCTCTTTTTGGGATGTGGCATTGGGGAGGTTCCAGACAGTTTGTTCTGAGAGCAGCCCATGATTGATTGAATTTTAGAGGCCCCAGTTACTCCTCAAAGGCGCTATGAACTGTTGGAAACGCAAAATATTTTTGCAGTGCCGTGGTTTGATGCTAAATGAGATTGGTTTTCCCTCTAAGTGAAGCTAATGACACTATTATTAAATTTTTATACAAACGCCAGCCAGATGTAGCGATACATTCTCATTGTTCTTGGAGTGATGTGATTCACAAAAGCATTGGGGGTGGGGTTTTTTTTGCCGTTGTTGCTTTTAGTGGTTCTCTTACTTGCGGCTCTGAAAAGTTCTTCGAGAAGGATTAAAGGGACTGAGTAGCTGGTTCTCTCCTCCCTCCCCTTCCCCTCCCCTCCAGGCAAATTTGTATTGACTGAAAATGTTTTATCAAGCTACTTATGCAAATACTTCTCTGAAGGGCCTTCCTGGAGGAATTGATATTTGCTGCAAATGAGACAAGGCATTTAGAAACCCACATCTCCTCTGGGTTGCTTCAAGGCATTTTAAATCGCCTGTGTTTTTTCGAGATGGTTTTCATCCTCAAGGAGCTGTGGGGGAAGAGATGTGAGCTGCAAGAAGAAGCTGAATAAGGAACTTGCGGCAGGGCACCCAACTAATCGGCGCACAGCTCGAAACAAGATTGAAGGACCAATAACCTCCAGTTGCTCACTGGAAGGACAGATCCTGAAGCTGAGGCTCCAATACTTTGGCCACCTCATGAGAAGAGAAGACTCCCTGGAAAAGACCCTGATGTTGGGAAAGATGGAGGGCACAAGGAGAAGGGGACAACAGAGGACAAGGTGGTTGGACAGTGTTCTCAAAGCTACCAGCATGAGTTTGGCCAAACTGTGGGAGGCAGTTGAAGACAGCAGTGCCTGGCATGCTCTGGTCCATGGGGTCACGAAGAGTTGGACACGACTAAATGACAAAACAACAACCTCCAGTTGTTGTCTAGCTCCCAGCTCCCATCATCCCCAGTCAGCATGACCAGTAGTTAGGGATGGCCATGCTCAGCAACATTTGAAGGGCCGTAGTTTCCCCATCCCTAATGTAAAAGTCACGGGAGAAAAAAACCCACCTCAGCCTGATGATTGATTGGTTGTGTTTACTTATACAGTGGTACCTGTGGAACAGCCCTGTTTATGAACTATTCGGTTTACGAACTCTGCAAAACCGGAAGTAGTGTCCCGGTTTGCAAACTTTACGTCCCTCTAAGAATGGAAGTCAAACAGTGGAAGGGCACTGGCGGCAGGACCCCTCATTAGGGAAAGCACGCCTCGGTTTAGGAACGGTTTCGGTTTAAGAATGGACTTCCGGAACAGATTAAGTTCGTAAACCAGAAATTTACAGAAGATTGGAAGAAGTATATGAATTATTTGAAAAGCGACTGTAATCAACAAATTACGCTAGTAGGACTACAAGAAATTTTGTAAGGAGAAATATACGAAGTGTTACAAAGTAGGAAAAGATAGAGATATTGGTTATGAGTTTGAAATGTAATAGGGAAAATAAGAAATGCATACTGAGAGATTAGATTGGAAAATTTTCAGGCAGGACTGATGGAAGTCAAAAAAATTGAATAAGATGGAAAAGTATGTTTAACTACTGTTGAAAATGATGTGTTAAAACACACACACACACACACATATATATATAAGTTCGTAAACTGAGGTACCACTGTATGCTACTTTTCCACAAGGTGGTAATAGACATTTAAATAACATTCTTGTAGTGATGTGTATACTCCATCAGCAAAAAAAGAAGTCTGCACTGAGAATGCCTACAGTAGGTTCCACTATATGATTTATTGGCTTGGAATCGTAGAGTTGGAAGGAGACCCCAAAGGGCATTGCAATGCAGGAATCTCAGCGAAAGCATCCATGACAGATGGCCATCCAACCTCTGCTTAAAAACCTCCAAGGACGGAGAACCCACAACCTCCAGAGGGAGACTCTTCCACCGTCGAACAGCTCTCACTGTCAGAAAGTCCTTCCAGATGTTTAGTTAGAATCTTCTTTCTTGTAACTTGAATCCATTGGTTCGAGTCCTACCCTCCAGAGCAGGAGAAAACAAGCTTGCTCCATCCTCCATGGCACAGCCTTCAGCTTGGGCTTCAGAATAAGTTGCTTGAATTGAGTGCCCATTGAAACCAAGGCATGATTAGGTTATCCCATTCATTTCAATGGGAGCTAAGGTCAAGTGGCTTACAGTGCAACCCTGTGTATGCCTACTTGGCAGTAGGTCCCATTGAGTTCAGTGAGGCTGTCTGCCAGGTATGTGGATACAGGACTGCAAACCTTAGTATTGTGATAAGAATTTTAAGGTCTTAGATACATATTAAATGATCATAAATGTACCAACCAAGCACGTACATACATCAGCACAGGAAGATCGACCTGAATTTTTGATTCCCGAACTGACCAAATGTTTTCTCTGCAAGGTCAAAGGAAAATGGAAAAGCCTCCCCATTGTCTTTTCCTTCACAAATCCTGTCTTAAGGGTATGTCTGTGTTTGAATAGGGTGAGCCTGTGACCTGGCTCAGGAACTAAGTATTTATGATTACAGAAGACTGGCCAGGCTCCCCAGACGAGATAAACAATGCACTCAGATTTCTGCTGTAAACCGCCTTTTCTGTGATGTAGGTATGATGTATCTGGGGGGTGGTTTTAGGTTACACCCCTTCTGTGATGCATGTACGATGTATGGGCAGCTGGTCTTGAGCTCCAGGGAAGGGAATTTAAAATGTCTATATAAGGGCAGGCACACCTTGGTTCTGGGTTCCTCCTCCTTCCTGCATGTGAGGGGAGCACCCTGTTGCAACAGATCAATAAAGATCAGGCTTACTAGCTGCTTTGCTTCTCAATATTCTCTGGTTGGCCTCTGTTATTTTCTCCTACCAATAGGGAACCTATGTAAGGACTCTATATGGGCTCTTGGATACCCCATAAGGGGGAAAGGGCAGATTTTTGTTTACAACAGAATGGACCCAGCAATATGCATTTCCAAGCCCTCGTTGATACCTGTGTATCAAGAAAGGATGTTGTTGTTTTTCCCTTCTTGTTGTGAGGTTTCAGACAGCTTTATTGAGCTATTTGCCCTTTTCCAGCACTTGAAACAAAACGGGCAAAATAAAATAGCTAATATTTGTCCCAAGCCAGCAAGGGATATCTGTGTCCTGGACCAGTTTTCTGTTTGTGTAGCTGACACAGCTGTGCATCTGGCTACATATCCCCTTCCCCATCCATGTAATGATGGAAAGACCTCCAAGAGCACACAAACTGAGCCTTTTCTGGACTAGATAAATGAATTGTGATCAACTGATAAAAACCCACAGCTGTAGCATATTAACTGGGTCTTGGATTCATTTGGAGCAGCTTAACATGCAATTTTTCCCCTGGCACTCCTCCTGAGAGGGGTAGGGCTGCAGCCCAAAGACAGAGCATCTGTTTTTCAAGTGGAGGGTCTCAGGTTCAATCCCAAACATCGCCAGGTGGGGCTGAGAGATGCAAGATGCAAGAAACCCCAGAGAGCCACTGGCAGTCACTGCGGATTATATTGTGCAGGACCAATGTCCTGACTCAGTATAAAATAGAACAGGGTGGTATTATTAGTTCCCTTGACCTGGATTCTATACTTCTGTTGATGTTGCCTACAAGAGCGTTAGCTGTTTTTGCTGTTGCATCACACTGTTCAGCTTGGGGTGTACTAATAATAATAATGATAAATTTTTATTTATACCCCGCCCTTCCTGGTTCAAAAACTGGGCTCAGGGCGGCTAACAACAAATTTAAAACACTTAATTGTAAAAGGAGCATAAGATACAGTATAAAAACATGAATAACAATAAAATTCAAAAATCAATTTAGGGGAAATAAGCATTAGATAATCCCCAGGGCTAGCTGGCTGAATTGGTCCTACTTGGGCCAGTGAGGAGGCCAGGGGAGAATTAGTTGTGGGGTCTCAGAGCGGGTAATCATAAAAGGGGAGGGGGAGGGAAGGGAAGGGAAATAAAAGATCAGGCTGAGTTCAAATTAAAGGCCAGGCAGAATAGCTCTGTCTTACAGGCCCGACGGAAGGAGGTTAAATCCTGAAGGGCCCTAGTCTCGTGGGACAGAGCATTCCACCAGGTCGGAGCCATCACTGAGAAGGCCCTGGCCCTGGTGGAGGATAGTCTGACTTCCTTAGGGCCTGGGACCTCTAAACTATGGTTATTCATGGACCTTAAGGTCCTCTGTGGAGCATACCAGGAGAGGCGGTCCCGTAAATACAAGGGTCCTAAGCCACAAAGGACTCCTAGACCCTTTTTACATGCACTAAGGACATTGTGGGATAAAATGTCCAACCCCCTGCAATGCAGGAATCTCAGCCAAAGCATCAATGACAGATGGCCATCCTATCTCTGCTTAAAAACCTCCAAGGAAGGAGAGTCCACAAGCTCCCAAGGGAGACCATTCCACGGTCAACAGCTCTTATGGTCAGAAAGTTTTTCCAGATGTTTTGTTGTCCTTTCCTTTCTTGTAATGTGAATCCATTGGTCTGGGTCTTACCCTCTGGAGCAAGAGAAAAACAACCTTGCTTCAGCCTCCTTGGCACAGCCCTTTAGATATTTGAAGATGGCTTTCATATCTCCTCTCAGTCTCCTCTTTTCAAGGCTAAACATACCCAACTCCCTGAACCGTTCCTCATAAAGCTTGGTTTCCAGACCCTTGATCATCTTGGTCGCCCTCCTCTGCACACGTTCCAGCTTGTCAACATCCTTCTTAAATTGTGGCCCCCAGAACTGGACACAGTATTCCTGGTGTGGTCTGACTGAGGCAGAATAGAGTGGTACTATTACTTCCCTTGATCTAGACACTAGACTTCTGTTGATGCAGCTTAGAATTGCATTAGCTTTTTCTTCTTCTTTTGCTGCTGCATCACTCTGTTGACTCATTGTTAAGCTTGTGGTCTACTAAGACCACTAAGTTCCTTGCATTACTGGCAAGCCAGGTGTCCCCCATCTTATATTCGTGCAGCTGGTTATTGTGCGTTGGGGGTGTGTGAGAATCTTGTCCTTTGCCCTGGGCAGCAAAATTTCCCTGGGCTGGCCCTGTCTGTTTTCAAATACCCATGGCCACGTTCTCAGTTATGCGGTATGCGGTATACAGGTGTTACTTTGCTTCAGCAGATATATGGTGGCTCGTTATTTGCAACACAAAGGCGGATTTGCCGGGGATTTATGGCAAAGCAATACTCTTTCTCTTAACAATAGTGATCCATCACAGCTTTCCTCCCTACCCTTCCTCCAATCTCGTGCCTCTCTCTGAATTGGCAAACAGGCTGCCTTTCATTCTCTCCAGTACAGTAATTAGAACATTAGGGCTTTAAAGATGATGAAGTGGATCCCTCTCTGGAGACTCCCTTCTTCAACTCTTGCAGCTATGCCTGCCGAAACAAAATTCAGGGCACCGCACTGCATGCTTAATATGCTGTTACAGTCTCCCTTCTGTAAGCAGCGAACAATTCACAGCAGCCTTTATGGTGGAGTTTTATTCCCAAAAGTCAACACCATATGAAGTGGTGTGTGTTTGTGTGTTTGTGTGTTTGTGTGTTTGTGTGTGTGTGTGTGTGTGTAAGGTTAGAGGATCAACTCTTGATTTCCAAGGGATTTACACTAACAAAACCATTGATGCCCTTAGGCAGACATCGTGGAACAGTTTCAGCGCTTAACCTGGATCCTGACTGTGTACACATTGCTAAAAAACACATTCAAAACATATTCATTCCCTAGAAGAATTCTAGGCCCTGTAGTTCACCCCTCATAATGATAATAATATTTTATTTATATCCCGCCCTCCCCAGCCGAAGCCGGGCTCAGAGTGGCTAACAACAATAAAAGTAACACAGCATTCTAAAATCAATTCATTCGAAAATCAATTCAAAACCAAATTAATGGCAACCTTTGGGCTAGAGTTCTGTGAGGATTACCAAAGGAGGGGGTCAGACTGTGCCTTGGCCAAAGGCCTGGTGGAACAGCTCTGTCTTGTAGGCCCTGCGGAAAGATGTCCAGTCCTGCAGGGCCCTAGTCTCTTGTGACAGAGTGTTCCACCAGATCGGGGCCACAGCCGAAAAAGCCCTGGCTCTGGTTGAGGCCAGCCTAACCTCCCTGTGGCCTGGGATCTCCAAGATGTTTTTGTTTGAAGACTATAAGGTCCTCCATGGGACATACTAGGAGAGGCGGTCCCGTAGGTACAAGGGTCCTAGGCCGTATAGAGTTACAACTCCCAGCAACCCTTAATAAACTACACTGCCCAGAAATCTTTGAGGGGGGGGGGAATGATGTGTGCTCTTTTCCCCTCTAAAAATCTCCTTCCTTCCAAAGACAGCTTGCTGCTAGCTCCCCATAGCTCAGTTCTTTGGCATCTGCTCTGCATGAAGATTGCTCCTGGTTCAATCCTTGCCATCCCAAGGTAGGGCTGGGATGGGCAGAGACCCCTGTCTGAAATCCTGGATAGCCACAGCTGGTGTGGGAAATACCAAACTCAATGGATCAATAGTCTTTGGCTCAATAAGGCAGCTTCCTAGGCTGCTGTGTTCCATTATGGAGCAGAACAGGGTGTGCTTTGTGAGACAGCTCCTGCCCTCTAAGAGGTTATTCTGTCCTGGTCTTCTTGGCTCCTCCTTTGCAAAGGCTTAAAAAGGATGAACTATGCTTATGGGGATGAGGAGAAACCAAAGGCATCATAATCATCATTTTATGTGTATGCCGCCTTTCCATGCTCAAGGCGGCTTACAACATGACAAGATTTACATAATTACCAACATAACAGAAGTCATAAACAATAAATAAAACACATCAAAAGGTACACAACCAAAGGGAAAACAATTTCCACATAAATCATACAATCTAAAACTAAAAATACAACATGAATATCAATAACAATTTAAAATGACAAGAAAAACAATATTATAAAAGGAGTCCACTCTGTCGAGCAGCAGCAGCAGTAGCCCTTTATGCCATCAAGAAAAGCACTGTGCAACTCACAAACTGCAGGCCCTCACAGCAGGAGAACCGTCCCTGATTTTTTAAGAAATCAACTTTGACTCTCCTGTTATCTTTTTACAAGAGGAAAGTTCAGCATCATCCTCAGAAAGAGCCCTTCCAGTGTCTCTTTGTTTCCCAGTGCTTTTATATTTTGCTGAAGAGTCAGGCTCTTATGCCAAAGAAGGCAGCTGGGCTGCGAAGGCAGGTTAACAAGCTGAGGGGCAGGTGGGCAGGAAGCAGGCTGGCGAGAGACTTGTGCTTCAGGGAAGGAGGGTCTCTGGCCACATTCAGACAGCGCTTCATCCCGTCTCCCTGATGTTTCCTTACCTGATCATTTCCATCTTTTTTGTGCTGTTTTGCACAACAAAAAAGCAGCAGGAAACAAGTTTTCTCCATTATCTGTGTGACAGCCCTTCAGATAGTTGAAGGTGACTATCATACCACCTCCTGGCAAATAGAAGGGGAAGAAATGGAGGCAGTGAGAGATTTTACTTTCTTGGGCTCCATGATCACTGCAGATGGTGACAGCAGCCACGAAATTAAAAGACACCTGCTTCTTGGGAGAAAAGCAATGACAAACCTAGACAGCATCTTAAAAAGCAGAGACATCACCTTGCCAACAAAGGTCCGTATAGTTAAAGCTATGGTTTTCCCAGTAGTGATGTATGGAAGTGAGAACTGGACCATAAAGAAGGCTAATCACCAAAAAATTGATGATTTTGAGTTATGGTGCTGGAGGAGAGTCTTGAGAGTCCCATGGACTGCAAGAAGATCAAACCTATTCATTCTGAAGGAAATCAGCCCTGAGTGCTTACTGGAAGGACAGATCCTGGAGATGAGGCTCCAATACTTTGGCCACCTCATGAGAAGAGAAGATTCCCTGGAAAAGACCCTGATGTTGGGAAAGATGGAGGGCACAAGGAGAAGGGGATGACAGAGGACGAGATGGTTGGACAGTGTTCTCGAAGCTACCAGCATGAGTTTGACCAAACTGCGGGAGGCAGTGGAAGACAGGAGTGCCTGGCGTGCCCTGGTCCATGGGGTCACGAAGAGTCAGACACGACTAAACAACAACAACAACAATCATATCACCTCTTAGACTTTGTATTAGCCAACGTGAGCTTCGTTGGACTGGTCATGTTGTTCGAATGCCTGATGATCATCATCCAAAGCAACTGCTCTGTTCCGAACTTAAAAATGGAAAGCGTAATGCTGGTGGTCAACAAAAGAGGTTTAAAGACTTGTCTCGATGCAATTTTTTTTTTAAAAAAATGTAGTATAAACACCAACAATTGGGAAACACTTGCCTGCGAGCGCTCCAATTGGAGAACAGCCTTTACCAAAGGTGTCATGGGCTTTGAAGACACTCGAACTCAGGACGCAAGGGAGAAACGTGCTAGGAGGAAGGCACGCTTGGCAAATCAACTCCCGCCCGGAAACCAATGTTCCCACTGTGGAAGGATGTGTGGATCCAGAATTGGCCTCCACAGTCACTTACGGACTCATTGTTAAAACTGTGTTTATGGAAGACAATCTTAGTTGGCTACGAGTGATAGAAGAAGAAGAAGAAGAAGAGGAGGAGGAGGAGGAGGAGGAGGAAGCCATCTTGGCAAGTGTCCAGGGATGCCAACAGTTTTGCTGTCTGCCTGTTTGGGGCAAGTGACTTTCTTCAGGTTGAATTGGCACTGCTGGATTCTATGCTAACCTAAAGAGGCAGATGGATTCGGCCATTGGCCTCTCGTCCTGATTCACAAGTGATTCTTCCATTCAGCATTAGCTGAGGTTAATGATAAATAATTGATATATATATAAAAAGGAAACAGTTTTCGCTGGCAGCACAGTGTGCTCTCAAAACCCTTTCCCGCCTACATTTTGGTGCCCCCACATCCTCCCATGATAATTCGCCCTCCTACATACTCTCCCTGACCTACATTGTCTTTGAAATAATATCGGCGCTAGGGAAGGGGGAGGAATTTGATTCCGTTTGCATTTAAATGTGAACCTAACTGGTCCACATCTTCCAAAGCAATGCATGAACTTGAAACCCAGCCGCCCTTCAGAATTTTGCACTTTTTCTAAAATTTTCAATGCGGTGCAATGCAGCTCTTCAGTCAAGCAGTGTAGTCAAAAAAGTGCATGGTGCAAGAAAGCACGTGTCAAAAGTGTGCACATGTTAGTGAAAATAATATTAAATGCATTACATTTGGGAGAGTTGCTTTGCAAAAATATTGGGCAAAATTGCATGCAAACGTGTATATTAGGAGAAATCTTACTAAAATGCTGGTGGGCTTGCATGAGGACTTAAAAAATAATAATCGCAGACTGATGTGGAAATGAGGAGAATTGAAATTAAAATGGCAGAAATGAGAAACATTGGAAGACCAAAATTGACAGATTTGCCCGTTCCTAACTGGTGCCAGCTGAATACCAAACTGGCTAAGTTCTGAGCTTGTTTGTCTTCTGTTCCTGTTACCAATAATAGGATTTGAATTGATTGACAGATCTCTGTTATCCTAAACTTCTCACTGTTTTCTTTGAAAGGACCAGAGCAATCCTTAAGAACTGGCTGGCTGTTGTTGGAGGATACAGACAGTGGCTTGGACCCTAAGAAAAGTTAAAGGTAAAGGGACCCCTGACCATTAGGTCCAGTCGTGGCCAACTCCGGGGTTGAGGCGCTCATCTCGCTTTATTGGCTGAGGGAGCCGGTGTACAGCTTCCAGGTCATGTGGCCAGCATGACTAAGCCGCTTCTGGTGAACCAGAGCAGCGCACGGAAACGCCATTTACCTTCCCGCCGGAGCGGTACCTATTTATCTACTTGCACTTTGATGTGCTTTCGAACTGCTAGGTTGGCAGGAGCTGGAACTGAGCAATGGGAGCTCACCCCGTTGCGGGGATTCGAACCGCTGACCTTCTGATCAGCAAGTCCTAGTCTCTGTGGTTTAACCCACAGCGCCCTCCGGATCCCTAAGAAAAGTTAACTTTGGGAAATAAGGAAAGTTACCCATCTCTTCCTCCCTTTGGCGATCCCCTTGCACCCCATCCCATGTCATCATAATATCTCTCTCTCTCTCTCTCTCACACACACACGTATAATAAATGAGAATACAGTATGCAGACTAAAAACCACAGCATTACAATGAAAACGATACAAATGTCAAACGTATCTTTAAGAGCTGGTTGGCAAAAAATCTCAAGTCTGAAAGACCTGTCTGAATGATACAGTTTTTAGAAGGTGTTTCACAATGAGCAGGGGTGGCTCCTGCCCAATCTCTAGTGGCAAGGAGTTCCACAGGGGAGGGCTTCCCAAGCTAAAGGTCTGTCTCTGTTAAAGACCAGCTGAACCTCAGAGGCATTGTTCAGCAGGGCTCCCAGCCTTTGGGAAAGACTCTTTGGAATCACAGGGGCTGCAGGCTGATGGAAGGGACAGGAAACTATTCACAGAATCAAATAACTGTAGAGTTAGAAGGGACCACAAGGGTCATCCAGTCCAACCCTCTGCAATCTTTTTGCCTAACATGGGACTCGAACCCACAACCCTGAGATGAAGAGTCTTCCGACTGAGCTATTGTGCAGGCAAACACTGTTGGTTAATTTTTCCAAGGACCCAACTCAGTATTTACAGCACCGACTGCGATCCAGAGAGCTATTTCAGCTTGTGCAAAAGGCTTGCTCCTGCCCACTGAGGCTTCCGACTTCCTTCTTTGAAGAACTGTTCTTTGTGCCTCATCGCACGTGTTTTTTGCAAGTCACCTCTGTTTCAAAAGCCTTTTGCCTTGCAGCAGCAGCGGCTGAAGCCCACTTGAGCTGTTTGGAAGTTAAAGCTCACCTGAGCTCGAAGAAATAGTTTTTTGCTTTTTCAAATCCTGTCCATTGACTGGCGGCGGCAGTATAAAAATTGGGTTGCAGCAGGGAGCTCACACCGCCTGACGTTTCCAGACTGCAGCAAGAGTACACCCCTCTGTACAAATATTTCTGGATGGCATTGCTTTCAATAGGAAGGCGAGGCGTTGCACGCTTGGGTGTGTATGCTACATCCCTACATCCCACCATCCCTGACCATTGGGGATGATGGGAGTTGTAGCCTAGGAACACCTGGAGACCCAACATTGAAGAGTGCTGCACTCATCTCTGTAATTTACCAAGAGATCATGATAATATATGCTTCCTTTTTGCTGAAACTCCCTTTTTTGCATCATTCATCTTCCTACCATATTTTAAAGACTAGAGGGAATACCACACAGCAGAGGTATTACTGATCTAATCCGGAGATTATGATCTGATGGGTGACTCACGGATGAGATATCTGGAGTGAAACTGTTCCCTGACAATCATAAGAGCTTTAAAGAGTCGTAGAGCATTTCTCCATTTTTTTTTAATTCAGCAAAACAGTGATGGGAAGCCCTGAGAAAGCTTCACAAATTATTTTACAGAACTTGACAGCCCAATCAATTTGTTACCTAAGTGAAAAATACTATGCTATCCCAGAGATAACTGAATTAAGGGAGGCTGACGGCCCCAGCAGGGGTACAGAAGGATTAGCCTGAGATGGTTTGTGTCATCCCTGTGACATTGATTGTTGAACCAATACTGATGAAAGATAACAGATCAGTACTTGAAAGTTCTTTTTTTAAAAAAAGAAAACAAAGCAGAAACTCGAATCAATACAAGCCCAACTTGCTTACAGTTGAAGACAGACTTGTAAGTTAGGAATGTACAGTGTGTTAGGATATTCTCTGTCAGAGGGACTGGAGCAGGGGGGCAAGCTGCAAAAGCCCACGCCAGTGGAAAACAAGGCTTTGTTAGCTGGCATTGCTTCACCAAAGGCTAAAGGCAAGTCTCATGGCCAGGAGCAGGGGGGCAAGCTGCAAAAGCCCACGCCAGTGGAAAACAAGGTTTTGCTTGCTGCAAAGACTGCTCCAAAGGCTAAAGCCAGGTTTATTGTGGACTCTGGTGCGAGCCGCCATTTATCGAAGGACCGGCACCTGTTTATCTCCTTCAAGCCTCAAGATGGAGAGATCCACCTGGCTGATGGAAGGACGTTGCAAATTGCAGGAGTTGGGACTGTGAAACTTGCAAGTCTGCACACTACCATCAGGGATGTACTTTTTGTACCAGGAGCTGCGGACAATTTGCTTAGCGTCCCACAGCTGACTGGGCGTGGTTTTGAGATATCCTTCAAGAGGAGTGTCTGTGTCATCAGGAAAGGCAAAGAGGACATTTTGCATGCAAAGTTTATAGATGGTTTATTCTGTATAACTTATGATGACAATGCTGTTGTGTCTAATGCTGATTCTTGTTGTGTTGCACAAACTAACAAGGTTCTTCATGCAGGATGCATTCATGATGCACATCGAAGATTTTGTCACATGTCTTGGCAGGCGCTGGCCAAGATGCCTGGATTGGTTGAAGGTTTGAAAATCAAACCTTGTAAGTATCACATGAAATGTGTATCTTGTGCAGAGAACAAGGTGAAGGTTGCTCCAAAAGGCAAAGAGTCTAGCAGGCAGGCTTCCAAACCCTACCAGCTAGTGCACGCAGACCTGGTTGGTCCTCTTGCGCCCTCTTTGGGAAGAGCAAGGTACTTCATGGTTCTAATTGATTCTTTTTCCAGGTACATTCATGTGTTTATGCTCGAGCAGAAGTCACAAGCATTTCCTAGGTTCAAAGCATTCTGTGCTTGGCTGGAGAATGCTCATGGTAAACGTATCGGCTGTCTGTTTTCTGATCGGGGCGGGGAATTCACTTCTCAGGAGTTTGAAGCTTTCCTGACTGAGAAGGGAATCCAGCATGACTTGACAACGCCTAGATCGCCATGGATGAATGGGCTTGCGGAGCGAGCAAATCAAACGTTGCTGCAAGGAATGAAAACCTTGTTGCATGATGCCAACCTCCCTGATAAGTTTTGGGGGGAAGCTCTGTCAACGGTAGTTTATACCTATAATCGCAGACTGTCATCACCTATTGGTTGTACCCCGTACGAGAAGATGTTTGGTAAGAAACCGAACATCAAGCACTTGAGAATCTTCGGTTCTGACATGTGGGCACACTCCCCGCAGAGCAACAAGCTTGGGAAGCGTGGGGCACATGGTTTGTTCATGGGGTACGAAAAAGGTGCATACAGGGTATGGATGACTGACTCTAAATCCATAAAGTTCACAAGGAGTGTTGAGTACAATCCTAAGTGGGGGGAAAATGTGGGAATTTTCCAGAGTTACCCAGAGGAGGATGAAGGTGATGTGAATAAAGCAGATCATGCTGAGAAAGCTGAGGAAACTGAGGATGAGGATGATGATGATGATGATCAGAGTTCGAATTCCAGTTCAGTGGGCGGCGCTGCTGCTGGTGTCAGTGACAGTGATGACACAGCAGACTACAAGAGCGCAAAGGCCTCAGTCAGACCATCTGATGCGTCTGACAATGAACTGGAAGAACCACTGTTCACCATTGGTCATTTTTCTCCTAAGAAGGAGGAGATGAGTCCAGAAGACTTGCGTCTGGTCTGCAGGTCTGAAAGGGCGACAAAAGGCAGACCTCCAAAGAGATTTGCTGATGAGTTTGCTAAGACTGCAACTGCTGTTCTTAGTAGCTCAGAGAAGGTGTGGGAACCTTCAAGCTTCAAAGAGGTTCAGGAGTTAACCTCTAAAGATGCTGAGCCTTGGCTTGATGCCATGAAGGCTGAAGTTGATTCCTTGAACAGGAACCAAACTTGGGAACTGGTACCGGTAGTCCCAGGTATGAGACTGGTTGGCAGCAAATGGGTCTTCAAGGCCAAGACAGACCAGAATGGCAAGGTTGTCAGACACAAAGCCAGATTGGTTGCCAGAGGTTTTTCACAGGTACCAGGACAGGATTACCACGAGACTTACTCGCCCACCGTCAAATATGAGAGCATACGGCTGATGCTCAAGATAGCTGCAGAGGAGAAACTGCATGTTTCCCATCATGACATTAATACAGCTTTTTTGTACGGGATTTTGAACGAGGAGCTGTTTATGCTTCCACCTGATGGAATGCAGATACAGAAGGGAATGGTCTGTAAACTGCGGAAATCCTTATATGGTCTCAAGCAGAGTGCTAGGTGTTGGAACACAAAACTCACTGAAACGTTGCTTTCTCTAGGTTTTCACCAGGGCAAAGCTGATCCATGTGTGTTTGTCAAGGAGGAGGGACAAAACAAACTGTATTGTTTATGTTTTGTTGATGATCTTCTGATGTTTTGGAAGAATCAGGCTTTTTACGAAAGCACCCTAGCTCAACTGAAGGAGCACTTTGACATGAAGGATCTTGGTGAGGTATCCAACTATCTTTCTCTGCAGGTGGAGAGGGACCAAGCAGGTAATTTTCTGGTACACCAAACACAGAAAATTGCTGATGTGTTAACCAGGTTGAATTTGGTTGATGCAAACCCAGCAGACACACCGATGGTGACAGGTTACCAGGTAGATAGTACTGCTGAAGCGTTTTCTGACACAACGCTGTACAGATGCATTCTAGGCAAGTTGAATTTCATTGCTAGATGCTCAAGACCTGACATTGCTGTAAGCACTAACCTGCTTAGCAGACATGCTAACAATCCTACTGTTCAGGATTGGAAAGCTCTGAAGCGCATAGCCCGCTATTTGAAAGGGACTATGCACTACAGGCTGAGGTTCACCAGTCAGAAGACTGGAGGTCTTGAAACCTTTGCAGATGCAAGTTTTGGAAGTGACACCACGGATGGTACAAGCACTTCTGGAGTATGCTACATGTACAACCACTGCCTGTTTGACTGGTTGTGCAGGAAGCAGACGACAGTGAGCCTAAGTTCCTGTGAAGCAGAACTCAATGCTCTGTCATTTTCACTCATGGATTGTGAATGGTTGATGCAACTGTTTAAGGACATCGGGGTTTCTGTGAAATGTCCTATACAAGTGTATCAAGACAATAGATCTTGTTTGGCTTTGCTGAACTCGGAGAGTTGCAAGCAGAGAACCAAGTACTTGCAGATTAAGCTACATCGTGCAAGAGAGTGTATTCAAAAAGGACTGATTCGGGTGTCCTACATGGCAGGAAATGAAATTCCTGCTGATCTGTTGTCTAAGGTTGTTAACAGAGAACAACTTAAGGTTTACGTACAGAGGTTGCAATTGGGTTGAACCACAGGTACTACAGGTTACACGGAAAGGGGGAGGATGTTAGGATATTTCCGTTCCACCTTAAGAGGGAGCAGGCTTATGTGAGTCACAGAGTCTGCGTATTTCCTGTTACAGGATGTTTATGTGTTTGCTATTGCTTTCGTTTTCGCTGTCTGTGTTTGAACGCTGAAGCAGACGGACATGTCTTTCCTTTGTTCTGACCAACGTTGAATAAACTGTAAATATGCTCTCCTGCTGTGCATCTTTTGCTGTGTGGATTCTGCTGAAAGAGTGTGCACTAGCCTAGGAATGTGGCAATCTATTTCCAAAGGCTTCGTGTCGCTAAATGATACTGCGTGACTGCGTGACTACGGGAGGCAGATGGATCGTCCGGCAGCCGGCTTGGGGGCTCAGATGGACGTTATCTCCCTGGCAGTATCCCAACACAGTGGTGCCTCGCAAGACGAAATTAATTTGTTCTGCGAGTTTTTTCATCTTGCGAATTTTTCGTCTTGCGAAGCACGGTTTCCCAAAAACCTCAAAAAAGGCTACCACACCGCGTGCTATGAGTTGTTCTTGCAAGACGTTTTCGTCTTGCGCAGCAAGCCCATAGGGAAATTCGTCTTGCGAAGCAACTCAAAAAACGAAAAGCTCTTTCGTCTTGCGAGGCATTCGTCTTGCGAGGCATTCGTCTTGCGAGGTACCACTGTAAGTTGAAAGAATCAAGCCTATGGAAATCTAGTAAAGGTAAAGGTAAAGGTACCCCTGCCTGTACGGGCCAGTTGTGTCCGACTCTAGGGTTGTGCGCTCATCTCGCTTAAGAGGCCGGGAGCCAGCGCTGTCTGGAGACACTTCCGGGTCACGTGGCTAGCATGACGAAGCTGCAACTGGCGAGCCAGCACCAGTGCTGCACACGGAAACGCCGTTTACCTTCCCGCTATAAAGAGGTACCTATTTATCTACTTGCACTTAGTGGCACTTTCGAACTGCTAGGTGGGCAGGAGCTGGGACCGAAAGACAGGAGCTCACCCCGCCACGGGGATTCGAACCGCCGACCATGCGATCGGCAAGCCCTAGGCGCTGAGGTTTTACCCACAGCGCCACCCGCGTCCCTATGGACGCTTCAAATAAAAAAAGGGTTTTTTAGTTTTTGTTTTGTCCATCTTGGCTCAAAGCAGAAGGTCTGGCAACAGCTCCAAGCAAACCATTGTGTTCTTCTTCAAGCCATAGATTTTCAGATGAATGCAATGTTTGTGTGGGGGTGTCCATAAATCTCATTTGGGGACAAAAGTCTGTAAATCCTAGATGTTATTTATAAATCATTTAAAAAAGGTAAATAGGTAAACGATCCCTGGACAGTTAAATCCAGACTATAGGGTTGCGGCACTCATCTCGCTTCAGGCCAAGGGAGCCGGCATTTGTCCACAGGCAGCTTTCCAAGTCATGTGGCCAGTATGACTAAACTGCTACTGGCGCAACAGAAAACCACAGCGCATAGAAATGCCATTTACCTTCCTGCCGCAGTGATACCTATTTATCTACTTGCACTGGCATGCTTTCAAACTGCTAGGTTGGCAGGAGCAGGAACCGAGCAACGGGAACTCACTCCGTCGTGGGGATTCGAAGCGCCAACCTTCTGATCGGCAAGCCCAAGAGGCTCAGTGGTTTAGACCACAGCGCCACCCGCTCCCTTATAAATCGTATGCATGTGATGGATATTTGCTGCCACTGCGGGAGATGGAAAGAGAATAGATGGAGAACAGCATCACCTGGGAAAATGAACAGAGTCTTCAACAAACTAAAGGTAAAGGTAAAGGGACCCCTGACCATTAGGTCCAGTCGTGACCGACTCTGGGGTTGCGCACTCATCTCGCTCTATAGGCCGAGGGAGCCAGTGTTTGTCCGCAGACAACTTCTGGGTCATGTGGCCAGCATGACTAAGCCACTTCTGGCGAACCAAAGCAGCACACGGAAATGCCGTTTACCTTCCCGCCGGAGCGGTACCTATTTATCTACTTGCACTTTGACGTGCTTTCAAACTGCTAGGTTGGCAAGAGCAGGGACCGAACAACGGGAGCTCACCCCATCGCAGGGATTCGAACCGCCGACCTTCTGATCAGCAAGTCCTAGGCTCTGTGGTTTAACCCACAGCGCCACCTGCGTCCCTTTTTCAACAAACTAGACGGTAGTTCAACAAACTAGACAAACTAGACGGTAGGAATACCACCTGCATCCCAACTTAGATTTCTCTAAGGATTTAACAACAGAGCTTGGGGGGATTTTGATACAAGTTGTGGCACACAATCCCCTCATTGGCTTTGATATTTGCCAGCCTCACCATCTAGAATTAAATAATGCTGTACTTTCTTGTTGTTGCTTACTGTGCTAACAGGAAGTAACAATGCCTGGATTTCAATAGAGGGAAGGGGGGCGTATTCGGCCACTCAGAATAACACTGGAGTCGTTTTTGTTGATCCTGTAATGGGCTAATTAATAAAGATTCTGCTACAGCTCCATGGTTTAACAATTATCAAAAGACAGCGCTAATGACTATTAAATAGGGTAGCATCACAGGCTGCAGCAGTTTAATGATGGGAAGAAATGGCTTGTAATGCTGTGGTTGGCAATGATTTATTAACCTTATAGCCTGTGAAACAGCTTGTGTGAATCGTCAAGAGCTGCCTGTCTATGCAAAACAGAGCCAAGAAACATGCCTCTGTTATATATAACCAGCATGCTTGAGTCTCAGAATGCATGAAGGGGTTAAAACCATAGAGTAAGGTGTCCTGTCAGCAGTGGAGTAGCGTGGGTTGTCAGCACCCGGGGCAAGGCAAGTAATTTGCGCCCCCTAACCCGTGGATTTGTGCCCCCTAACCCGTGGATTTGCCCTAACCCCAGATGTTGCGCCCGGTGCGGCCGGCCCCCCTTGCACCCCCCACGCTACGCCACTGCCTGTCAGGCTTAGCCTATGTCACTTCCCCACACCTTGGGAGAAAATAGGTAAAACCGAGCCTTTTTGTTAATGCAGTCTCCATGTGAATATTGGTATGTAAGGAGCTCTGACAGTTGCTCCAGCCAGCCGCATGGCTTTAACCAGCCTCTTTTGTTTCAGACCAGAATGGTGTCTGAAACGAGCATTCTTCTATCTACAGTGGTACCTCGGGTTACAGACACTTCAGGTTACATATGCTTCAGGTTACAGACTCCGCTAACCCAGAAATAGTGCTTCAGGTTAAGAACTTTGCTTCAGGATGAGAACAGAAATCGTGTGGTGGCAGCGGGAGGCCCCATTAGCTAAAGTGGTGCTTCAGGTTGAGAACAGTTTCAGGTTAAGAACATACCTCCAGAACGAATTAAGTTCTTAACCCGAGGTACCACTGTATACCAATAGCTTAGAAACCATTTTGCAGCTTACAAAATGCGTGGTCTATCTCTGTGCAAGGGAAGTGTGACAGTTTGGAAAGAAATTTTAAAAGGTGGCAATGTTGGGGTTCCCTGGAAGGGCACATTTTTAAGATTCTTTTACAGCCTAAACGTCCACGCTTTCCCTTGTTGCATGTTTTGCGATGTTAAATCTCTGCTGGGATTTCTCTCACCAAAGAATGCATGCCCCAAACTTGGGTATTGGCTTCCGGGATCTACATATTACACTACGCTGTCATGAACAATTCCACTCATGGGGCAACTCTGGGAACAGTTTGCCTTGTGATGAGCAGATGCATAACAAATCTCAGCTCTTTAGTGTAGTACCTTCAGGTCCTGGATTCTACCCACCTAGGCCAGCTATTAAATTATCCAATGTTCCAGTTATTCCTTTTATCCTTTGGCCCTGTTTCCGACTATCTCCTTGCCTCTGCCTCCTCCCTTGCCTTCCCTTTCAGATCTGACATGCCCTTCAGGCCCGACTTCTGCCTTGTCCCAGGGTTCCTGGTTTCTGACTCCTCTCCCGCTGTTCCCCGGCTTTGACATGCTAAAATTTCAGAGCATTGATTCTGCCTTCTGATCCTTTTCCGACCGTTTTGTTTTCTAACCTTGCGGACCAAAAAGACAGAAAATTTTGAGATCAGGAGGTTATTGCATGAAGGAATGTCAATAATCCAAGGAAAGTTTGCTTATTTATGAATGCTCCCCTTTGAGAGGCCACATCTAAATATTTATTTGTTCAATAGGGGGGTGGTTGTTAAACTTCCTACCTTCAGGAAACTTGGTTTGGGAGGAAGGGTTGTGGGAGAGCACATGGAGCCAATCTCCAGATAGTTTGAAACCCACAACTGCAGTGAATTCAACAGGAATCAAAAAGCAGCAATTATACACCAATCTCTCCCCACCTTCCTTCTTCAAAAGTGGGAATTAAGTATACCCGGTGTATTGTAGGGCAGGGCAATATCTGGTCTTCAACACTGCGATAAACATCTCGATATATCTATACAGTATATCGCAATATCTGAAATAAGGATGGAACTTTGCTAGTTTCGATATTTTTCCTGTATCGTGATTTTTGCTGGCCCCTGCTCTTGTGATTAAATGTCTGGTGTAGATGTGACCTTAGTCTGCTTTTCTATTCATGCTGTTGTTGTTTAGTCGTTTAGTCATGTCCGACTCTTTGTGGCCGCATGGACCAGAGCACGCCAGGCACCCCTGTCTTCCACTGCCTCCCACAGCTTGTTCAGACTCATGTTTGTCACTTCAAGAACACTGTCCACTGTTTCTATTCATACATACATACATTTATTTCTTCCCCTTTTCTATATAAGTACAGTGGTACCTCGGGTTACAGACGCTTCAGGTTACAGATGCTTCAGGTTACAGACTCCGCTAACCCAGAAATAGTACCTTGGGTTAAGAACTTTGCTTCAGGATGAGAACAGAAATCGTGTGGCGGCGGTGCAATGGCAGCAGGAGGCCCCATTAACTAAAGTGGTTAAGAACAGTTCAGGTTAAGAACAGTTTCAGGTTAAGAATGAACCTCCAGAAGTTCTTAACCCGAGGTACCAGTTTATATCTATTTTTATTATTATTTTGTTTTTCATTTTGTTGGCATGGTGGACAAGGAGAAATTGGACTGGGTCTGCTATGTTGGTCAGTTGCATAAGAAAATTCAGTAAGTAACCAGTGATCAAGTAGCAAAGATCTGTGGTGACATACTGGAATATTACTGATTACTGCAGTCCTATCCATTCAGATGCTCAAGTGATAATTGCGGTTATTACGTGAGTTATGGAATTAGACAAATTGTTCTGACTCATCAGCTGAATCCTGATTTGCTGACATATTTGTGACAGAACTAGGAATTATCGGGTGCTTTTAAAAACAACCACACAGATTCCTCAGAAGTTCAGTTCCTGCTCTTTCATCAGAGAATGCAGCTTTCGTTTCTCTTGTATAATAACATGATCCATGCCTCATCCAATCAGGTTCAGGAGTTGTGTGTAGGTTCTTACGCTAAAGGAAATCAATTTTGTATCTTTTGAGCACTGTATCATACCTTATACTCATTTGGGAGCATCCATTGTTAGAAAATCTTTGAGGTTAGTACCGCAATTAGAAGCTACAAAAGCAAATATTTTGAAGTCATTTGCTTTTGACGGATGTCTTTCCCTAGTGAAAAATATCGAGTGTCCAATTTATTTTAAATTAATTCCTAATCCCTCAAGAGCTATGATTGCTGAGGATTTAATATCTCTCTCACGTTTTTACTGCTCTGCTAATGGGCAAGGCAAAGCCAGCAGCGGTGCCTTAGCTCCAGTTTCAAACCATAGGCTTCGGCCAGGGATGGGGAACCTGTGGCTCATCATATGTTTTTATTCATTTATTGGGCTAACAACAACACCAACACACCAGGCTGGCTGATACAATAAAAATAAAAGGCTGTGAATACTTTGAATGCAGAAAACAAAAATAAAAACCCATTACTGTCATGAATGGGGTGATCTTAAAGAGGAATGCTATCACATCTTCTTCAGCCAACCTAATCTACAGACAGATTGCAGATCTGGTACATATGAGCCCAGTTTTGAGCTGACTGCGAGTCTCGATTGCTGGTGACCTCTGGGTTCATGGCAGCCTGCCATTTTACATGCTGAAGCTGCCAAGGTAAGTCTTGGAGCACTACTGAGAGGGCCTTCTCAGTGGTGGCACCCGCCCTGTGGAACACCCTCCCACCAGATGTCAAAGAGAAAAACAACTACCAGACTTTTAGAAGACATCTGAAGGCAGCCCTGTTTAGGGGAGCTTTGAATGTTTGACGGACTATTGTATTTTAATATTTTGTTGGAAGCCGCCCAGAGTGGCTGGGGAAGCCCAGCCAGATGGGCAGGGTATAAATAATAAATTATTATTATTTATATTATTATTATTATCGGAGCAGAGAGGTGAAGAAGGCAGTGACAGGCAAGGGATTCTTTTGAGTTTGAATTGGACACTCCCACTAACCTCATGGGAGGGGTATTTCAGGACTAAGGTGAAACACTGAATCTCCCTTGTTATTTTTGCTGTTGGTTGCTGCATGCGGTTCAAGTAATCTTGCTCTATTTATAGTATTGAAATGTGGTTTATTGAACGTTGTTATATTTTCATTTTGCTGTGTTATTGTTGCTATGTTATAGTTTTGCTATATTATTGTGACATTGTTTTTGTTATGTACTGAAGTTCTCACCCTGGGCCAGCAGGGGGATACTGTAGATAGTTCAGGTCCACATATGCAAATAAGGGATCGAAAGTGACGTTCAGTGATTGGATAGTTACAGAAAGTGGTTACAGTTACGTTGTACTGGAGCTCTATATAAGCAGGCTGGCTGAACCCTTCAGTTCTGTTCTGGCCTGTGAATAAACAAGAGCTGTTTGGAGAATTGCCGTGTCATCTGATATGTTCACCCACAACTTAACAGTTTTGGGAATGTTTGTTTGAAATGCATTCTCGTTTCTTTGTTGTGAGCTGCTTTGAGCAGGATTGTGTGTGTGTGTGTGTGTGTGTGTGTGAG
The DNA here is from genome assembly GCA_034642415.1 of Podarcis siculus. Lineage (NCBI taxonomy): Eukaryota > Metazoa > Chordata > Lepidosauria > Squamata > Lacertidae > Podarcis > Podarcis siculus. The sequence continues at coordinate 4,868,030 of JAXCMG010000037.1, forward strand.
TGAGAGAGAGAGAGAGAGAGAGAGAGATTGCCTTTAGTTGTCTTTGTCGTTCCTGTCTAACCACTAATTTTTCAAGTGACGGTTTGGGGACGCGAAAAACCTCCCTTATCCCTTTCCTGCTCCCTTTCAAAGAGCCAATCTCCCTGCTCTTGCTTCTTTTCACTAGGCCAGCAAATTCAATTTTACAGCCTGGTCGTGTTGCTTTCCGTAAGTTAATTGATAGCATGCTCTGACCTTTCCTACAGAACCTTCAGAGAAAAGAAATCTCCAATCCAACATGCTGTCGATAAAATTAGAGGTGGATGTGAGTCATGAAATGCCGGATTCAGACCCCTCAAGTCTACTTGAATGCAGCGCTTCATTGTGTGTTCGTGAAGTATGATATGAGGACATCGGGTTCAGCTGGCAATTACTTCCATTCCTCCCAACATCCTTGGTGATAGCATGCCTTTCTTGCTAGGCGCTTCACAAGGACGACTGAATCACTCTGACTCATTTACATATGTCTATGGATAAGCAGAAGCAAACTCTCAAAGGCTTGGGAAATTAAACAAGTCTCAAGCGTCAAAAAAGACAATGGAAGTTTCACACAACCGGTGGGAAGACGTCAAGGGCACGCATGGTTATGTCATCATCCATCAGTGATGATTGGCCAGGCTGGGAGTTGGTGTTCATCAACCTCTGAAGGGCTACACACTCCCCCATCCTTGGTTTATAGCCTTGGTCTTCAACGGAACCCACAAAACGAAGGATAGCTCAGTTGGTTAGAGCGTGGTGCTACTAATACCAAGGTCGCAAGTTCGATCCCTGTATGGGACAGCTGCATATTCAGGTTGGACAAGATGACCCTCAGTGTCCCTTCCAACTCTATGATACTATGAATTGGGGAAACTGCCATACCTTCCCCCCCTTCGTATGGTGACATCATGTCTCCTGTAACCCTGGCAACCTCCCCCTCCCAATTCTTCTGTCTATGTCCACTACTGAAAGCCGGGGAAGGGGAAGGACAGCATTTACATTGCTCTTAATGGCCCAGTACTCTGCTCTCTTTGTCTCTTAATGGTACCTCTGTAAAGGATGATGATGATGATGATGATAATTTATTGATATGCCACCCATCTGACTAGGATCATGGGTAGGCAAACTAAGGCCCGGGGGCCAGATCCGGCCCAATCGCCTTCTAAATCCGGCCCACGAACGGTCCAGGAATCAGAGTGTTTTTACATGAGTAGAATGTGTCCTTCTATTTAAAATGCATCTCTGGGTTATTTGTGGGGCATAGGATTTTGTTCATCCCCCCCCCCCCAATATAGTCTGGCTCCCCACAAGGTCTGAGGGACAGTGGACCGGCCCCCTGCTGAAAAAGTTTGCTGACCCCTGGACTAGGTGGCCCCAGCCACTCTGGGAGGCTCCCAGCAACAAATAATAAAAGCACAAGAAAGAAAGCTAAGAAAGAAAACGAACTCTGTTAATTAGAGATGGGGAACCTGGGTTGCCCTTCAGGCATCACTGGACTCCAGCTCCCACCATAATTGACTCTTCCTTCACCTATGGTTGTCCTCCCTGTCTTCTTCTCTACCAGTTCCCAATGCACATCAACCACCATGGCTGGAATTGAACCTGCTGTGTCAAAGGCCTGGAAACGATGCCTTATGAGGAACGGCTAAGGGAGCTGGGCATGTTTAGCCTGGAGAAGAGGAGGTTAAGGGGTGATACGATAGCCATGTTCAAATATATAAAAGGATGTCACATAGAGGAGGGAGAAAGGTTGTTTTCTGCTGCTCCAGAGAAGCGGACACGGAGCAATGGATCCAAACTGCAGGAAAGAAGATTCCACCTAAACATTAGGAAGAACTTCCTGACAGTAAGAGCTGTTCGACAGTGGAATTTGCTGCCAAGGAGTGTGGTGGAGTCCCCTTCTTTGGAGGTCTGTAAACAGAGGCTTGACAACCATATGTCAGGAGTGCTCTGATGGTGTTTCCTGCTTGGCAGGGGGTTGGACTCGATGGCCCTTGTGGTCTCTTCCAACTCTATGATTCTATGATTCATGCGTTCTACCACTGAGTTATAGTCCTTCCCCACATCCCTATCAGACAGATAGTATTATTTTTTTTAGTTTTGAAGAGCTCCTGTTAGTGCTATGTGGGATATCTGGCCGGGAAGAAGAGTCACAAATTGTGCAGTCTAGCATTATCTGATGGAGCATGTTCCTCCATCTCCTCTAAATGTAGAAAACGATTCTGTTTTAATCACTGAACTCCCAAATCCCTAGTGAAAGGAGATAAAAAAAAATGAAACCAAAAGTTTTTAACTAGAAAGTAATGGCAATTCCAAAGTAAATTACAATAGGAATGTGTTTCTTTGAAAGTAAAGATCACAGCTGCACGCTATATATGAAAATTATAGCTGTATTTGGAATGTTCTTTTTTGTGTGCAGTTTCCATGAAAGACCGAGTTAAAAAAAGATACTTTCTCTCTCCGCAGTTCAATATTCCTTTTTAATCTTTTGAAAAGCAGTCAATGACCCACCACCCTAGACTTAGAGGAACGTAATTAAGCCATTCATAATTTGTGTGCCTAATGAAGTACTTCTGTTGGGACTAGCAAAGTTGGGTTTTGTTCAGCTACATCAGCAGGAATTGGACATTCCTTCCGAGACTTGGGTCTCTTATAGGAAAAACAATTATGTTCTGTTTTAAGAGCCAGATCTTCAAACTGACTGGATCCCAATATAGTTGGCATTTGGCTTGTCAGTGTTGTCAATCAGCTCAAGCTACAGTGTCTCAAGTTATGACCAACATCGCTACAGGTGACACTTAGTCCCTCTCCTTGGGTAGTTGTGCTGAGCATCAATGCCAGTTTTTGGATCCTGGGCAACTCTATGCACATCTGGGTCCTGCAGTGGGACTGCTGAGATCATTGGCTTGAACAGGAAGTGCAGCTGGAGGTAAGTTCTGTTGAACAACAACGACAGCAACAACAACATTAATCCATTGGTGGTTTTGCAGCAGGAAAAAGCAAACCCATCCGTACAAGACAATGGGCCTTGGTTTTTGCCAGTGCTGTAGACCTTTGTACTATTTGCTACACTATTCCAGAAGGTCTTTCAGCACTTAGGAGCAGCTTGTGATTGGGAAGAGCTGCAGTGTGTGGGCAGCAAGGCAGGAAGCATGTTGCTGTGGCCAAGAGCCGAAGGGAAATGCTGACCTTATATCCCTTCCTGACTCTTGCCACCAGGTGCTGTGAGTTACCAATTGGCCTCACCTGTGTGGCCGCGCTTTGCCTCTTCAGAACAAACTTAGGAAGGCCCGAGTCCTGCGAAGCCTTACTGGTCACAGGGCCTGGCTCCTGCACGCACTCCTGACAGACAAGCTGTGGCTCATCCTTCTATCCAAGCTCATTGGTGGCAGCACAGGTAGGGGAAATAGGGACATTCTGGAATCAAAGCCGAAGCCGGGGTGGCTTCTGTAATTCCGGGACTGTCGTGGAAAACTGGGACCCTTGGAGGGGATGGCATCAACCTGCCAAATGGTAGACCTGGCCCTGTGACTGAAGCACAACACAAAATTGGATTAGAAGGGGAAGGGGAGAGAGTAGTCTCTTCCAATCAGAACAGACAAACACAACAGTCACCATTGAATAAACGTCTTCCGAGATGCTCTCTCTATTTGCAATGGCCCAAACCTTTGATTGCTAATGTGGTTGTTCTTATTGTAACCTGTTTACTGAGAACAAGTGGTAGTTTCATCTTTGCTTCCCACAAACAAGGCACTAAAACTGATGTCATACACATACTAATTACCATCTGCTTGCGGCATCCATTGTAGTTAACAACAGAATGAGGATTATTATTATTATTTTGATTTTTTTTAATGAAGCGTTCAGCTGCAAAATATTAAGCCGAGCTCCATAGAGTCGTCTTCTTAAAAACTGATGTTCTGGAATAATTTTCCAAACTGGTTATTGTCTCAAAACTTTTTCTTAATCAAGCAACACTGGATAAAATCCAGGAGTTGCGGTAAAAGCTGGGCTTTGCCCCAAATGCAAGCGGGAGCCTGGGAATTGCAGGTGCCAGGAAACCCTTCCTAATGTTCTTTAAGTACATAATGTTAATTAAAAGGCAATGATTTAATTCCTAAGTTTGTGTTTTGTTCTAGCCTGGTCTCCTGCGCAATGACTGTGCAGAAATGCCAAGGATATGAAGGCATAGTTAGAACTCAGCTAAGTTCCCAAGATGATGATGTTGTTGTTTTTTGCTTGATATATAAGGATATCTACCCTGCCTCTGTCTTCCTAATTTAACCGTTTTAATTGTTTTGCTATTTTAATGGGCTTGTTTCCTTGCACATTTTAATTGTGGGAGTTTAATACTTCGATGGAGTCGTTTTATTGTGAATTTTAATTGTCTGTTTATATACTGTATATATTTTTGCAATTGGTTTCATGCTTGTAAATGGATTCAAAACCATTTTGGCAATCATCATCATCATATGTGTGCATGATAATCTGTAAGCACAAGAGGACAGCTCCCGTCCCTGAAGTCCTTGCAAATCTAAAATTGTGACACTGGGGAAATATTAGAGGAAGGGGAGTCAGGGCTGAGTGGTAGGGCAATATTTATTTGTATACTGCCCTTCATCCGTAGAACTCAGGGGGGTTCACAACATAAAAATACAAGATTAAAACCCTCCCACAAAATCAGTGCTGGATTTACGTATAAGCTAAAAAAGCTGTATCTTAGTGCCCCACTCTTGGGGGCACCCAAAAAAAATTAAAGGAGAAAAAAATGCTTGATGTACATTTCCAAAATATGAGATAAAGAAACAATAAAATAAAACCAACCTATAGTGACAGTGTTTTGTGTTGTGTAGGCTCCTATGATGTCGCTATTAATATACTTCTTAATTGTATTTCAGTTCAACAATTACTTTGATAAAATACATATTTTGTTATGTGCAAATGGCTTTAGATACCTATCAGGTCCATAAATTACCATATAGCATATATTCAACACAAAAAACAGCGACAATTTGTTGTTGACAAAGGACAGCTGGACATATAAAGGGCCCCATTACCTTCAGTAGCTTAGGGCCTCATCAAACCTAAAACCAGCCCTGCACAAAATACATAATAAAAACAAGACCAAACCAAACCAATAACCACCTGCCCCCCCCAGCCCCTCCCACAAGCTCATTTAAAAGGATATAGGATGTTAATCAGTCAAAGGCTTGGTTGAAGATGGTTTCACTTGGTGCCTGAAGGTGTATAGTGAAGGCATCAGCTGAACATCCCTGGGGAGAGCATTCCTCAGATGGGGAGCCACCACAGAAAAGGCCTATTCTTATGTTGTCACCCTCCAGATCTCTTGTGGGGGAGGCACACAAAGAAAGGCCACAGATGATGATCTCAGGGTCTGAGTGGGTTCATATGCAGAGGGGCAGTCCTTGAGGTATTGCAGTCCTGAGCCATTTAAGGCTTTTATGGTCAAGACTAGTGCTTTGAATTGGGCCTGTGAACTAATTGGCAGCCAGTGCAATCAGGCCAAGATGGGTGTAATATGCTCAAACCGTATTTTGATATGTTGCGAGTCACCTTCAGCAGAAATTTGCAAAGAAGTGGCATAAAAATCGTATCTTTTTGAGGATAAAGTGGCATATACATTTATTAATATTAATTGCTTTCATATCTTACCTTTAAAAGGGATGCGGGTGGCGCTGTGGTCTAAACCACTGAGCCTCTTGGGCTTGCCGATCAGAATGTTGGCGGTTCGAAACCCCATGATGGGGTGAGCTCCCATTGCTCGGTACCAGCTCCTGCCAATCTAGCAGTTTGAAAGCATGCCAGTGCAAGTAGATAAATAGGTACCAGTCTGGCGGGAAGGTAAACAGCATTTCCGTGCGCTGCTCTGGTTTCTCTGTTCCATTGTGCCAGAAGCGGCCTAATCATGCTGGCCACATGACCTGGAAAAACTGTCTGCGGACAAACGCTGGCTCCCTCGGCCTGTAAAGCGAGACAAGTGTCGCAACCCCAGAGTCATCTGCGATTGGACTTAACTGTCAGGGGTCCTTTACCATTTAATCTTACCTTTGCCCCATTATATTTTGTTGGAAACCTCCCACAGTGGGTGGGGTAACCCAGTCAGATGGGTGGGATATAAATTTATTATTATTATTATTATTATTTGAAGTGAAGGCCCAAGACAGGAGTTGATCATCATGTGAGCTGCGCACAGGTGGGCTGAAGCGAGCTGCTGCCATTCCTGTGGAGCCTCCTTTTACTGAGACAAATATGCAAGCTAGGCAGATACATTTTGGGCTGTGACCTTTACACATCTTCCGTCCCGAGATCGTGGGGTGGTACAAAGTTATTTTGGCACCTGTTTCCACCGCGTCATTTTCCCCTTGCACAGTGTGTGACGAAGGAGACAAAAGGTCTCAGGGACAAAAGGTTACAGACAGGACACTGCAGACTGCTGAGACCGCAAAAGGTCAGACACAGGGGACGATGTTCCGACAGCCGTGGCTTGTCTGAGGGGGAGTTTGCCCTGCACCCCAAGGTCACGCGTGCAGGCAGACTGTGGCTGCCTGCTGGTGGGGAAGTGTGCTCCCTCCGGACCCCACTCCTCACTCCGCAATATCCCTACAATTGTTATTATTAATCTTGAAGCAAGTCTTACCCTATAGTTTCCAGTGCCTGTTTTCAATCACCTCCTTATCACAAAAGGTTTGATCTCAGGGCTGGGGGGGGAGGGGAGAGCACCCAATCAGCTTTAATAGCACAACCTGCATTTGCCAGTTTGCGATTGAATCCCACCCAGAAACTGTGACAGTCTGGCTGTACTCTTAGATCCATGACACAACTCAAACAGTTCCCGTTTTCCTGCCAAAGGGCTGTTCCCCTTCAAATTATTTCTTTTTCTTAGCACCAGCTCCCCCCACCCCATCCGTCACCAATAAAGCTTGAAAGGTCCTCTGAGAGATGCAGACATCAGACAAATATCAGCGCACTGTTTTTTGCTGACAAAGCTCTGAGCAGCCCAAATTGGCCTCACTTCCTTCTGCAAGGTGACTGCATGCCACAGCTTCGTTAGATGACAACGGCTTCTTAGCGTAGTGCTCTGAGCAGCTGTCTGGGCACCTCAGTGTTGGAAAAAGATAACAGGCTTACAAAACTGGAGTCCAGACTCCAAAACATTGCAAATTCTGGACAAGATGGACTGTTTCAAGAGGTGGCAGAAGGACATTTCGAAATTTGTCTGGCAGGGCAAAAAGCCCAGAATAAAATATAAGATATTAACGGACGCAAAGGAAAGAGGGGGATTTGCCCTGCCAGACTTAAAACTGTACTATGAATCAGCAGCGTTCTGCTGGATTAAAGAGTGGATGCTCCTCGAGAACACAGACATTTTGGACTTGGAAGGTTTTAATAACGCATTTGGTTGGCATGCATATTTATGGTATGACAAAGTTAAAGTGCACAAGGCTTTCAAAAATCACATTGTTAGAAAAGCACTGTTCAATGTTTGGATTAGGTATAAAGATTTGCTGGAGAATAAAACCCCAAGGTGGTTGTCACCTTTGGAAGCTAAAGCGGTGAAAAAACTTAATATGGAGGCCAGGTGGCCAAAATATTGGGAAATTTTGGAGCAGGAGGGGGACCAACTGAAATTACAGAGTTTTGAAAAATTAAAAACAAAAGTACGAGACTGGCTCCATTATTATCAAATAATGGAGATGTATAAACAAGACAAGAAAATTGGCTTCCAGGTGGAGAAATCAAAATTAGAAACAGAACTGTTAGAATCTAATGTTAAGAACTTGTCAAGAATGTATAACTTGTTGCTGAAATGGAATACACAAGATGAAATAGTTAAATCAGTTATGATTAAGTGGGCACAGGACATTGGTCATAATATCATGTTCGCTGACTGGGAACGGTTGTGGACCACCGGTATAAAATTCACGGCATGTAATGCCTTAAAGGAAAATATTATGAAAATGATTTATAGGTGGTACATGACCCCAGTCAAGCTAGCAAAAATATATCATTTGCCTGATAATAAGTGTTGGAAGTGTAAAGAAACTGAAGGTACTTTTTACCACCTTTGGTGGACATGCCCGAAGATTAAGGCGTTCTGGGAAACAATATATAATGAAATAAAAAAGGTACTTAAGTGTACCTTTCCTAAGAAACCGGAGGCCTTTCTTTTGGGCATTGTCGGCCAATTGGTGTCGAAGAAAGACAGAACTTTCTTTATGTATGCTACTACAGCAGCAAGAATACTCATCGCAAAGTATTGGAAGACCCAAGATTTACCTACTCTGGAAGAATGGCAGATGAAGGTGATAGACTATATGACGCTGGCAGAAATGACTGACAGAATCCGTGAACAGGGGAAAGAGACGGCGGAGGAGGATTGGAAGAAATTTAAAGTTTATTTAAAGAAACACTACAAAATTAATGAATGTTAAAATGTTGAGGTTCAAGTAAGAAAAGGAGATTACAGTGACATAAGATTAAGTTAAAGAGTAAGAAGGGAGAAATCGATTAAAATTAAATTTAGGATTTGCTGGAACAAATTTGAAAATTAGGATGTAGAAAGGGGAGGTCTGGGGGAGTCGGAGAAGTTAGGTTTATGGAAAAAAAGGAGATGGAATTATTCATGTTTGTTTGTTTTTTTATTTGTTTGTATTGTCTTAAAAAATGCTGTAAAACCAATAAAAATTTTTTTTTTAAAAAAACAAAACTGGAGTCCAGACTCCACTCCCTGACTTTGTTTCCCGAGTTACCTCCTTGTCAGAGCAAAACGAACGAAAGCACTCCTGTCTTATTAACTGCCATCCATCGTGAATCTGAAATCTGTTTGTTCTCACTTCAGATGTGCAGTTGCAACAATCCAAACAGGAATAGATGTTCACCCAGGCGGGCTGACAGGTTGTCAAAGACACATGATAAATACAGTCTTTTTTTATTTCAGAGTAATCCTGGGATTCCACAGATGTTTATTAGAAGATGACTCATGGAATCAGAGATGGAAGGGACCTTGGAGATAATCTAACCTTGGGATGTTGTTTAGTCGTTTAGTCATGTCCGACTCTTCGTGACCCCATGGACCAGAGCACGCCAGGCACTCCTGTCTTCCACTGCCTCCCGCAGTTTGGTCAGACTCATGTTTGTAGCTTCGAGAACACTGTCCAACCATCTCGTCCTCTGTTGTCCCCTTCTCCTTGTGCCCTCCATCTTTCCCAACATCAGGGTCTTTTCCAGGGAGTCTTCTCATGAGGTGACCAAAGTATTGGAGCCTCAGCTTCAGGATCTGTCCTTCCAGTGAGCACTCAGGGCTGATTTCCTTAAGAATGGATACGTTTGATCTTCTTGCAGTCCATGGGACTCTCAAGAGTCTCCTCCAGCACCATAATTCAAAAGCATCAATTCTTCGGCGATCAGCCTTCTTTATGGTCCAAATCTTGGGATAGCCACTATCATACCCTCCAGATGTGGCCGGACTCCAACTTCCGTCAGCCATAATTGGCATGGACAATGAAGAGGACTGGAGAAGAGCATAGGTGTCAGGTCACCATAAGGGCTGCTCAGAAGTGTTCAGAACTTCCTTTGATTTGCATATTTACGTTTGCCCTACAACATATGGAAGTGGCTTGTCAAAGCATCTCTGCACAACTTACATCGTTACATGGGAAAATGCTGCTCATTTATTTATAAATGTATAGCCCACTTTTACCACCCTAGTTCGGCTCTTGTTGTCAGCGCAGCAATAAAAACAGAGGAATAGCAACCATTGTTTTAGTATTGTAATATATTATAATAAAACTGCCAGATAAGCATGCTGAGCACTACAGAAAAACTATCCTCTAAAGGTTTATAATATGCCTTACAAAACTTCCATCAATTTTTATAGATGTGGTCTAATCTTTAGTCCGCTTTTTAAAAACGCACAACTCCTAGCCCATTGTCTGAGATGGAGGTGATAAGCATGCATCTAATTCTCCCTTTGTGGGTGCTACTTGGTTTGCTAACATTTATATTCATAATAGCATAGAAATTGTAGAGTTGGAAGGGACCCCAAACCTCTTCTTGAGAGAAAGTTGCTGCTTGAAAAACCCCACAAAAAAACTGGGCTGCTGTCAGCAGCACGGCAATGTCCACTTGCTCACAGCATGGTGACCATGATAGATAGCACTGTGTGACTCTGGGATGCGTGGCTGCCATGCGTGCCAGTTGGAATTAACTGTTGGGCTCCTCCGAAAGATTGATTTCTGTCCTGCTGTTAGTACGGAGAAAGCAGCGAGACAAGGCAAAAAGCAATCAAACTCCTTCCTCTTGGCGTTTTTCTCTGGCTTCACTGACCATTAAAATAGTCAGGGGAGTAGGGAGACAAGATGCTCACCCAAGAGGCTCTTGCATTTGTTCGCTTCGTAAAAGGGAAATATAGACCTGGTGCAGGGCAGAACTCTAATTCGCATGACAAATGCCTCTCCTCTCCCCTTTTTCCTCCAGGGAAAGGGCTGTAGAGCACGTGATTTGCATGCAGAAAGTAATTTTGTCCCTCAGACGCCAGAATAATGTGGCTGGTCCTGGATGTTACATGCCTTGACTTGTGGGGTGGTAGGTAGGATTGCAATTTGATAGGTAAAGGTAAAGGGACCCCTGACCATTAGGTCCAGTCGTGGCCGACTCTGGGGTTGCAGCGCTCATCTTGCTTTATTGGCCGAGGGAGCTAGGTCATGTGGCCAGAATGACTAAGCTGCTTCTGGCGAACCAGAGCAGCGCACAGAAATGCCATTTACCTTCCTTCCCAGAGCAGTTCCTATTTATCTACTTGCACTTTGATGTGCTTTCGAACTGCTAGGTTGGCAGGAGCAGGGAGCGAGCAATGGGAGTTCACCCCATTGCAGGGATTTGAACCATCAATGGCCAAAGTATTGGAGCCTCAGCTTCACGATCTGTCCTTCCAGTGAGCACTCAGGGCTGATTTCCTTCAGAATGGATAGGTTTGATCTTCTTGCAGTCCATGGGACTCTCAAGAGTCTCCTCCAGCACCATAATTCAAAAGCATCAGTTCTTCAGCAATCAGCCTTCTTTATGGTCCAGCTCTCACTTCCATACATCACTACTGGGAAAACCATGGCTTTAACTATACGGACCTTTGTTGGCAAGGTGATGTTTCTGTTTTTTAAGATGCTGTCTAGGTTTGCCATTGCTTTTCTCCCAAGAAGCAGGCGTCTTTAAATTTCGTGGCTGCTGTCACCATCTGCAGTGATCATGGAGCCCAAGAAAGTAAAATCTCTCACTGCCTCCATTTCTTCCCCTTCTATTTGCCAGGAGGTGATGGGACCAGTGGCCATGATCTTCGTTTTTTTGATGTTGAGCTTCAAACCAACAAACCTTCTTTGTTGCTTAGTGGTATCATATTTTTAAAAAACCATTTTAGAGTTTTACTCACTTTATACCTGTGTTTATCATCTTAAGCCCCCGTCCAATATTTGGGCGCATTTTGCAGAGAAGTAAATGGAAACAACAGCCAACAATCTGGATGAAATCAAGAAGTGTTCAAGTAACGAAAATGGTTAAGAAATGAGTTTTCAGCTTTACCTTCTGTTCACATAGAGGACATTTCCTCTCTCTCTGCTGCTCTGAGCCACTAGGCGTGAGGCAAGCTATATGGGATTAATATCAGGGGAGACAAATCTTTTATTTCTACACTGCCTCCTGATAAGGGGCAGCATCTTTTGGTGGAAAAGTAGGATGTAAGCTTAAGCAGCAAATAAATCAGATAAGTATTGATAGCTTGTGGAGCTGCCTCAGAAGTTGCCAGCTGGTTTACACGAATATAGGAAACTGTATTAAACCGAGTCAGATCATTGGCCCAACTTGTTCAATATTCTCTTTGCTCATTGGTATAAGGATGTAAGAAGAGTCTGCTGGGCCAGGCCAGTGTCCCTGTGTTCACAGTAGCCAACCAGATGCCTATAAGAAGCCCACAAGAAGGACCAGAGTACAATGGTCTCCCTAGGCTTTCAAACAGGGATCTCTCCCAACCCGATCTTGAGATGCTGGTGGCTGAACCTGAGAGCTTCTGCATGCAAAACAGAAGCTCTGCCACTGAAGTGCAGCCCTTCCTCAGAATGAGGAATGAAAATCAGGAAAAATAAGGGTTCTGGGAGCTTATCTACATGTAGAAATTATTTAAATGGACAGGCAAGCAAATGTCAGTGTACTGGAAGAAGCAAAGATCACCGGTGTCAAAGCAATGACTCTTCAACATCAACTTTGTTGGACTGGCCATATTGTTTGGATGCCCAATTAGCATCTTCCAAAGCAACTAATCTTCTCCCAACTTAAGGATGGAACACGAAATACTGGCAGACAACAAAAGAGGTTTAAAGACACTCTCAAAGCAAACCTAAAAAAGAAGTATAAACACCAAAAAATGGGAAACACTGGCCTGCAAGCACTCCAATTGGAGAATAGCCTCTACTAAAGGCGCCATGGATTATGAAGAAGCATGAATTCAGAACGAAAGGGAGAAACGAACTAAGAGTAAGGCACGTTTGGCAAATCTTCATTGTGATCAACTCCTCCTAGGAAACCTATGTCCTCATTGTGGAAGGATGTGTGGATACAGAATTGGTCTCCACTGTCATTTACGGACACACTACTAAGACTACATTCATGGAAGACAATCCCACTCAGCCACGAGTGATCACCAAAAGAGAGAGAGATGTCAAAATAAAGGTAAAGGCAAAGGGACCCTTGACCATTAGGTGCAGTCGTGACTGACTCTGGGGTTGCAGCGCTCATCTCGCTTTATTGGCCAAGGGAGCCAGCATACAGCTTTCGGGTCATGTGGCCAGCATGACTAAGCCGCTTCTGGCAAACCAGAGCAGCGCACAGAAACGCCGTTTACTTTCCCGCTGGAGCAGTACCTATTTATCTACTTGCACTTTGACGTGCTTTCGAACTGCTAGGTTGGCAGGAGCAGGGACCAAGCCACGGGAGCTCACCCCATGGCAGGGATTCGAACCACCGACCTTCTGATCGGCAAGTCCTAGGCTCTGTGGTTTAACCCACAGCACCACCCGCATCAATTGAAGGGACTGGAGGTTCATATCTGGCTCCTGGGTTCTCAATTTCCCTCTCCCTAGTTTGAAGTAAAATAATGATCATGTGCAAAGCCAAACTACACATTTAATGGAACCATGTAGTTAGCTAACACCTTCCATAAATAAAACTTGTTGCAGCTTTACAAACTCCAGTGCCCTGTGGGGAGGGGAGAACCAAGGATATTAGTGAAAAAGGCTACAAAGGATTGCAGATGCAACCCCTGACACAGTAGCTTGTTTAAAACCTGAGGGGAAAACTATAAAGCAGCTTGAGGAAACTACTGGGGAGAAAGCAGATGAGAGACCTGCAAGAAGCAGCCAGAAAAAAGGACTCTTTATCAGCAATACCTGACAAATGGCCACAAGGCATGGCAAGTGAGGGCTGTGAAAGGAAGAAAGGCGGGGAGCAGTTGTCTCTGGGACAAGGAATAAATGGAAAGTTACTGCATTACGTATCATGAACGGGTGGAACCCCAGGAAGAGGAGCTAATGCAGTTTTCAGGAGGTATCTTGAGAGTGCCCTGTAATGTCCATTAATATTAGGTTTTCTGTACAAAGACACCCTGACTAGGACTAGAAACAATTTATCCCTCCAAATTCTTCCCAAAATTCCTCTGGGTCTTTTGGTGTTGAATGTTAATGGGAGCAATTTACTTATTTAAAAAAACATTTTCTAAGCTGCTTCTCATTTTAAAAATTCCAAGCGGTGTGCAAAAATACGACAATAAAACTATCATAACACAGGAGACACAACACAAAGAACAGTATAACAGGAATACACACACACACAGAGAGAGAGAGAGAGAGAGAGAGAGAGAGAGAGAGAGAGAACAACAGAAAATCAATAACAACATGGTTCAATCTTACGGGTCAGGGAAGTCTGGACAAAAGGTTTTGTCTTTTTACAAGACCTCTGAAGCAGCTGATATCCTTCATGTATGGCCGTGATGGATCTCTGACTTCCTTGACTGACAGGTTTTGTGCAGCTAAAAGAGAAGTCTCTCCTGACTGAGCATAGCCTTTGTCTGCCAGACATTTTGGGGACTCAGAAGCCACATGATGTATATCTGACAAATGTTAGTGGCTTTCTTTTGTAGCCTGACTATCCCCCCGACTCAGATTCTAACTGAAGTCAAGGAAGAATTCAGGAGCATGTAAAACTTGCCTGTTGAATTACGAGTCCCTGAAGAACATATGTCTCTGAGTCTGACCTGGGAGAACTCTGACAGTATCTCTATAAGCAAGTTGGAATTTGAAGTTTATCTGTCTCTATAGCTACTATCTATGGCCTGCTTCAAAGGGTGAGGATGGGTCCCTGGCCAAATTTCCCCAGAATTTTCCATGGTAACAAATTGGCTGCAAGCTGGTGTTCCTGTATAACAAAATTGTCCCCTAACCAACATGAACATTGCCTGATGAAGTTTGCCAAGAACATGGACCAGATGGTTCATAATGATATATGTTTCCATGTCAACAATGTGGACAGAAATTTAAACTGTTACTTTTCCCTACACACAAATAATTGCTCTTAAAAGAAAGGGTTCTTGACCTTACTTTCTGAATGGATCTTCATATATAGCTCTGAGATGAATGCCTGGAATTATTTTTTTTTTTAAAAAAAGGCCAATCCCTTAAGTTGGGCCAATTCATATATTTGACTTTTAGTCAGCTAAATCATCATTGTGTGGGTTTAAGCACCACAGAAATAAATAGGTAAAGGCTAACTCCATGCATGTCTTAATTTAATAAATAATATAAAATACTTTGCCGTTCTAAATGTGTTTGTGAGATTGGGGTTTATGGTTGTTTTTTTTGTATTATGTATTTTGTGTTCTCATTTTGCATTTTTATGTTGTGAACTGCAGTGCAATCTTCAGATGAAGGGTGGTATACAAATTTAATACATTAACAACAACAACTGCTGTCATCCATGTGGGCTGTGCTAATTCACCACCAAAGTAGACCCATTGAAATGAATGGATATGACTAAGTCAGATCAGCTAATTCCAATGGGTCTACTTTGATTAGAGTTAGTTGGCTACCACCCGCTATAACTTTAATTATTCAACTTGGAATAATTAAACATGTTTTCAAGGTGAAAAGCCTTGCAGATATCAGGGCTGCAGACCAGGCAGCAACGAATTGTTGCAGCTTCTTGTTTGGTCCTTTGCCTGCAGCCTAACACAGCCAAGCACCCTGAATGTTGTAGCTAAATACTACTAGAGGAAGTACTAGAGAAAATTGGACACATGATTCTTTCCAGATTTTATTGATCATTCTTGAACTGATTTGTCCCAGAGTCTCTTATTAGGAAGAGCATATCATTAGGAACCTTCTCCCAGGGTAGATATGACTTGTTATGAAACTGAATACAACAGAGATTTACTACACAGAAGATAATCTCGCATAGACCTTGGACATGTGAGGAAGGTACAAGCTGGTTTTAGTTATCACATGGATCAACCCTCCATGGAAACTCAATCAATGTGAATTTATGACCTGTACCTCCTGAAAATTATTTGTTCATGATAAATACTTACACAGTGAACCACAGTGATAAGATTAGGTGGTTTCTCTGGTAATAAGTGATGGTTTGTAACTAGCAATGGTTTGTAATATTAAAAAATCCTCACAGCTTTGAACACATATTCAGGTTTTCAGACTTCTCACAACTGGTTTAAAAAACAGCAACCCAACAGAAGATCCAATAGTGTATTAACATTTTGTTACTCACTTTCATACCAACAATATTTACTACACAGTTCTGGACAGATGATCTGAATTTATTTCAGATTCAGTGGTTGTTTTTGGCCTGACATTTATGTGATAAAAATGATCCAGCTGTGACAATCAGTCACTATGTAGTCAACACATTGCATAATGTGATGCAGTATGTTACACCATAATTTAGTTATCTGATACAAGATGTAGTATTAATAATGTGTGTGAAGGCCTAATGCAAAGCCTCGTCCAACCACCATCTTGCTTTGTTTCTGGCTTACTGTTGTAGCCCAGTCCACGTCCCATTGCCAAGCAAGCAGAGGCTACGAGTCTCTGAGGAAAACTTGCCTGAGAGCAGAAGTCACAGACAGTACAAAGGTCAGGGAATCCAGACGATCACAGAGCCAAGGGTCTAGTCCAGATGTCAGGGAATCCAGTTGAACACAGAGCCAAGGGTTGAGATGGAGAGCAGAGAGCAGCAAAGTAGGACCTGGAACCACAGCATTCTTTCCAGCATCTGACTGCTACTAAGAGTTTCGTTTAAGAAGCCTGGAGCCAGCTGGTTCTCATGAGTGACAGCTGGTTCCCATCGTTGCCTTCTGCTCTGTGACCTTGAAGGCAGATGGAGTCACTTCACCTTCACTTCAGGCTGCTGTTCAGCAGGCAAAGCTGACTCCTGGCTCATGACACTACCATCTTGGGAGCTCGTTGATAAAATTTTACGTTTGCTCAAGCAAATCAAATTGATGCATATAAACAAGGAGAGTGTGTCCATGTGGTAATGACACGATGATGATCCCAATCTAATTAATTGCGGCGCTTAAATCTCTATCTGCCACGAGCAAGATCAGATCATGTTTGATTTAATAACATTAGGTAACTTGGTTGCAGTTACAAGCCTATTCAGGGTGTTGATTAAGCACATGAGTGTAATGAAATCAAGGAAGCTGAAATCAGGGGGCACGGAGGGCGATGCAATAAAGATGTCTTTATTGTAATTGTCTGCTTTGTTAGAGGATGCGGGTGGCGCTGTGGTCTAAACCACAGAGCCTAGGACTTGCCGATCAGAAGGTCGGCGGTTCGAATCCTCGCGACGGGGTGAGCTCCCGTTGCTTGGTCCCTGCTCCTGCCAACCTAGCAGTTCGAAAACACATCAAAGTGCAAGTAGATAAATAGGTACGGCTCCGGCAGGAAGGTAAACAGCGTTTCCGTGTGCTGCTCTGGTTCGCCAGAAGCAGCTTAGTCATGCTGGCCACATGACCCGGAAGCTGTACGCCGGCTCCCTCGGCCAATAAAGCGAGATGAGCGCCGCAACCCTAGAGACGTCCATGACTGGACCTAATGGTCAGGGGCCCCTTTACCTTTACACTTTGTTAAGTTTATGCTGTAAGCCACCCTGGTAGGGTTTCACTGAAGGACAGTGTGTAAATGTTTAAAAGAGAAGAATGAATATTGGGTGGGGTGGAGGAATAGCTCAGATGATAATTTCTGCTGTTCCTGGCACCACCTTTCTCCTTCCACCAGTGAAACTGGAGAGCTGTCCAATGTACCAGAGAGCAAGGTTCCAGAAGAGCTGGGGAGCTGTCCAACCACATTCACAGGAAGCTGAGCTAGGTGATGTGTTGCATCAGCAATGGCTAGGCACCAAATGAGAAGCTTTATAGCTGATCATGGCTGCCCCTTTCTGGAGGACCAACGCGGTCCTGATGCAGGGCACATGCTGATTCTGCCAAGGCCCATAATCCATCTCTGCCCTCCAAAACCTTGGAAGTGATTTTTAGTGGATGTTTTATTTTATGCATTTATTGAAAACAAACCACCCAATTTACCACATCTGGGTCTCAAAGGGACTTACAAAAAATAAAACTAATAATAATAATAAATTTTATTTATATCCCGCCCTCCCCAGCCAAGACCGGGCTCAGGGCAGCTAACAACCAATAATAAAAACAAGTTGATTGAAATACAACTTAAAAAACAAGATTAAAATACAACATTAAAACATTAAAATGCAGCCCATCACAGAAGGAGAAAGGAAAAAAGAAAGAGGGGGAGGGAGTCAAATTGATTCTAAGCCAAAGGCCAGGCGGAACAACTCTGTCTTACAGGCCCTGCGGAAAGAAATCAGATCCTGCAGGGCTCTGGTCTCATGGGGCAGAGCGTTCCACCAGGCCGGAGCCAGTGTTGAAAAGGCCCTGGCTCTGGTTGAGGCTAATCTAACTTCCTTAGGGCCCGGGACCTCTAGGGTGTTGCTATTTATGGACCTTAAGGTCCTCAGTGGGGCATACCAGGAGAGGCGGTCCCATAGGTACGAGGGTCCTAGGCAGTGAAGGGCTTTAAAGGTCAAAACCAGCACCTTAAATCTAAATATGGGACAGAATTCAACTAATGAGTCACGTCAAAGGAAGCCTTGCTCAAGGGCTTCTACTTGAGCAAAGGGGCTTTCCCCCATCCTTCCCCATTTGCCCCCCAACCCCAAGATTGATTCTGGTATAGGAAGATGGGGTATGATGTGAATTTATCTTTCAACCTTATCTTCAATCCAAATTATTTGCTCTGGATTAATAAAGCCCAAACCTAACAGGCCACTTAAGACTAGTTTGGTAGGGAGGAGAAGGTAAATATTCCACATGTACGAATGTGAAACCATCAGGAGCCTTGGTCAGCAATTAACTTACTGGAGAAGGAAGAGAGTCGTGGAAGGACAACATGGAGCCTCTGTCTGCAGGGCTGCAGCTTAGTATGCAGGGCCATAACTGAATAGGTCCCAGGTTCATGACCTGGCAAGTCCAGATAGAATGGAGAAAATCCTGAGAGAACCAATTCCAGTCAATAGATGGCCCATTGGTAGGTTGTCATATAAAGGCATCTTTCTAATACAGTGGTACCTCGGGTTACATACGCTTAAGGTTACAGACTCCGCTAACCCAGAAATATTACCTCGGGTTAAGAACTTTGCTTCAGGATGAGAACAGAAATTGTGCTCCGACGGCATGGCAGCAGCAGGAGGCCCTATTAGCTAAAGTGGTACCTCAGGTTAAGAACAGTTTCAGGTTAAGTGCGGACCTCCAGAATGAATTAAGTACTTAACCCGAGGTACCACTGTAGCTGGTTGTTTTTGGACATATCAAGGTAATAACACCAAACCAATAATGAATGAGATTAGGAGGGATTGATAACACAATAACACCTGTCCTGAGTTGATTCTTATATATAGCGCTAATAATCTGGCAAATATATAGTGCACTCTCTCTCTTTAAAATTGTGGTTACAGATAGGTAGCCGTGTTGGTCTGCGTGTATCTGAAGAAGTGTGCATGCACACGAAAGCTCATACCAAGAACTAACTTATTTGGTCTTTAAGGTGCTACTGGAAGGAAATAATTTTTTTTTGTTTTAAAATTGTGGCAATTTACTTACAGCACATCCATCGGCTTACACACCTCAGCTTGTGAAAAGTGATGTTTTTGTTTATTTGCAGTGATAGAACTTGACAGGTAGTTAATCTTCTCCACTCTGTTCTGGCCTGTCACCAAGACTCACAATAAATCCCATGCTATCACTACGATCCTTATGGCCAGATCCTGTGCATGTATACTCAGATGTACGCTCGCTGTGAGTTACGTCCAAGTAAATGTTGTTGTATCTGTTGCCTACTGAAGAGCTTCTAGGCCACTCACGGTTAAAAATGAAATGCACAATATCACCATACATTATTTTTTAATTAAAAAAAAGAAGAAAAACATGTAAAATTCAGCATTGCAATCAAACACCCAGCCACAAATCCCCTCTTCAAGCACTAATCGGGATAAAACACAGAGCCCCCTGTGTAACTATGAGCAACTCCAATAAGCAATTTTTAGCCACTGGCTGAGAAAAAAGAGGAAGTTAATTCCAAAATATTGACAAGTTGCAAGTGCTGTTGAAAAGGCTGTTGGAGGGGAGTCTTTGCCTGGCACTGAAAACATTATGAAGTGTGTGTACCAAGTGAGTTTTCCTCAGGGAAGCTTTTCACAGGCTGAGAAGCTCTTCTTTCCAGATTTCCTCACTCCAAGAGGGCCTTACCCAGCCTGTTCCAGTGTGCCTTTTCATAGGTAGGTACCAAATGCATTTGGGTTCAGCTCAATCTAGGAATCCCCTTTGCGATATTCTACACATGCTAATTTTTATTTTTATTTTTTAATCATCTTTATTTGACTCCTCCCCACTCATAAGAATGTCTCAGAGTGTCTTGCAATGTAAACACATTAAAACCAAGAATAAGAGCATGGATAGGCAAACCAAGGTCTGGGGCCCAGATTTGGCCCAATCGCCTTGTCAATCCGGCCTGCAGATGGTCTGGGAATCAGCGTGTTTTTATATGAGTAGAATGTGTCCTTTTATTTAAAATGCGTCTCTGGGTTATTTGTGGGGCCTGCCTGGTGTTTTTACATGAGTAGAATGCGTGCTTTTATTTAAAATGCATCTCTGGGTTATTTGTGGGGCATAGGAATTTGTTCATTCCCTCCCGCAAAATATAGTCCAGCCCCCCACAAGGTCTGAGGGACTGTGGACCGGCCCCCTGCTGAAAAAGTTTGCTGACCCCTGAATAAGAACAAGAAGAAAGAGGAAGCTAAAATGCTCACCCATAGATATACAGTGGTACCTCGGGTTAAGTACTTAATTCGTTCCGGAGGTCCGTTCTTAACCTGAAACTGTTCTTAACCTGAAGCACCACTTTAGCTAATGGGGCCTCCCGCTGCTGCCGCGCCGCTGGAGCACGATTTCTGTTCTCATCCTGAAGCAAAGTTCTTAACCTGAGGTAATATTTCTGGGTTAGTGGAGTCTGTAACCTGAAGTGTATGTAACCTGAAGTGTATGTAACCCGAGGTACCACTGTATGTTAAAGGGAAGATCCTACTCACTCCTACCAGAAAGATGAGCACAAAAGAGATAGAAGATACAGTAGAAGATAGAATCATAGAATTGGAAGGGACCACAAGGGTCATCTAGTCCAACCCGCTGCAGTGCAGGAATCTTACCCAGCATGAGGCTCAAACCCATGACCTTGAGATTAAGAGCCTCATGCTGTACTGACTGAGCTATCCTCTGCCACAAACAGACCTACAGACCCTCCAAATTAAAGGTCAAAAGCCTGGGTGATTAAAAATGCTTTTGCCTGGTGCCTAGAAACAAACAATGATGGCATGCGGTGGGCCTCCCTGGGGAGAGCATTCCACAAATAGGGGGCCACCAGTGAGAAGGCCCGTTCTTGCACCACCACCTCCCAAACAACCTTAGGAGGAGGCACATTGCTCTGTTGCTGCCCCTCCCAAACTGATGCCATCCTGCTCTACTGGTTTGGGTTGATGGAAATTGTAGTGCAAAGCATCTTCAGGACCTCAGGTTGAGGAAGGTTGCTCAATCCCTTCCTTCCTGCCATCTTTTTGCATAGCACTGTTTCCAGCACATTCCCATTGCCTTGTCTTGAGTTTATTCTCTCCACGTTTTGTAGCAAAAAGCCATTTCCAGCTACATTCACTCAGGAGGATGGCTTGAAATTACGGCATCAGCTTGGAGGCAGCTCCATTTGGGGGCAGAACAATAGCCAGAGGACAGGCAAGCAGTTGGCCCAAATCATCCTTTTCTTTACAGAATTGATTGGGGTCACCTCAAAGTGCCCATTTTCGACTTGGACTCGAATCAGAAAAGCCATTTCGAAATGAAAGGGCTGTACAAGATGCAGCCGTGAAGGTCACATTCTGACGAGGTTCATATATCCTGAGTCACAAATGGGATGCAGCAATGGCATCGTCAAAGGCCTTCCCTTTGTCCTGAAGTCTGTGCTGTTAAGTTGCACCTCTGTATCAAGGAAGTTGCCGCCTCTTCTTTAGAAGGATAATGAAGCAGCGCCATCCATTGAGTTCTGGTTTAGGAGTTATGCCGAATGTGTGTGTGTGTGAGAGAGAGAGAGAGAGAGGGAGAGAAACTCATCCATCTTATCCCTGGCTAATGGTGTGTTTCAACCGGGTTGCTGATTCCTGTATGTAGACGGTTGTTGTTGTTTAATTGTTTAGTCGTGTCCGACTCTTCGTGACCCATGGACCAGAGCACTCCAGGCACTCCTGTCTTCCACTGCCTCCCACAGTTTGGTCAAACTCATGTTTGTAGCTTCGAGAACACTGTCCAACCATCTCATCCTCTGTCGTCCCCTTCACCTTGTGCCCTCCATCTTTCCCAACATCAGGGTCTTTTCCAGGGAGTCTTCTCTTCTCATGAGGTGGCCAAAGTATGGAGTCTCAGCTTCAGGATCTGTCCTTCCAGTGAGCATTCAGGGCTGATTTCCTTCAGAATGGATAGGTTTGATCTTCTTGCAGTCCATGGGACTCTCAAGAGTCTCCTCCAGCACCATAATTCAAAAGCATCAATTCTTCAGCGATCAGTCTTCTTTGTGGTCCAGCTCTCACTTCCATACATCACTACTGGGAAAACCATAGCTTTAGCTATACGGACCCTGCATAAATCTTTAGCATAAATGTCATTGACTGTTGTGCTGGCACAGAACCATGGAGATACCTTCCCACCGCTGACATTGCTGCAGTTTTCCTGGACAGGGCATTAGTGATGGCCAAAGAGTCACAGAGCAAACATGTGTATACCCATTTGGATTTGGGGTATATTGACTTACATGTTTAAATTAAGATGGGTGTACCGATTGGCCCATATGCTTAATTTGAGCTGAAGGGGTGTTTTCTATTATCATTCTCTGCCTCTGTCCCCCGCCCTTATTAAAAGAAGTTGCATGCCAAAGGCAGTTCCCATAGATAATAAACACATGGACACGAATATTTTAGGTTAATGGGATAAGAATAGACTGTAACTTTATTGGTTACATATGTGAGCGGTTTGGCTTAGGTATTGGGTGAAACCAGACTATATCCCGACTCCTGCCCATCTGCAGGAAGTCTCACTAATGGTAAACCACCAGTAGGGGGAGCCCTATGACATACGTCAAATCGGGGCACCCCACGAGGTCCCCATTGGGGCCGTGGCATGGCCCTAGCCTATGTCCAGGCTTCAGACAGGATCCACACCCCCAGATCACCTTAACTGGATCCCCTTATCGAGGAGGCTACAGCCCATAACAAAGACTTACCCAATGCCTAACCTGACAAAGTTGTGACGAGTGTTACAAGGTAGGCGAAAACCAAATGGCTGGTGCCAATTTGCCAAGTGGAAAAATTCCTACCTGGCTCGACCAATCTAGTGGCCGCCATTTGTCCATAGCAAGGTCGCTGTGATAGCAACGCATAAATGAGGTGGATGGGCTGGGAGATCCAGCGAGGAGGTGATAGGTGGATGCCCTCCGGCTGCACCATAGTTTAAACAGCCAGACAGAAGGGAGTGTGATGATGTGGGTGGCATCCCTCCACCCTCCAGCCTGGTTACTGGGAGGTCCTGGATGCCTGACCGCAACACTGCCCACTGGGGAAAGTGAGCAGACTTGTACGTTCCATTTACTTCAGTTGGGCTTGTTCCCAGGTGAGCGGGAATAGTAATAATAGTAATAGTAATAGTAATAATAATAATAATAATAATAATAATAATAATAATAATTTTTTAAATTTATATCCCGCCCTCCCTGGCTAGAACTGGGCTCAGGGCAGCTAACATCAAAATATAAAATACATTAGTAAAGATAAAGGGACCCCTGACCATTAGGTCCAGTTGTGGACGACTCTGGGGTTGCGGCGCTCATCTCGCTTTACTGGCCAAGGGAGCCGGCGTACAGCTTCCGGGTCATGTGGCCAGCATGACTAAGCCGCTTCTGGCGAACCAGAGCAGTGCACGGAAATGCCATTTACCTTCCCGCCGGAGCAGTACCTATTTATCTACTTGCCCTTTGTGCTTTCAAACTGCTAGGTTGGCAGGAGCAGGGACAGAGCAATGGGAGCTCAACCCGTTGCGGGGATTTGAACCGCTAACCTTCTGATCGGCAAGCCCTAAGCTCTGTGGTTTAACCCACAGCGCCACCTGCACTACATTAAGACATGAAATTCATCAATTTACTGAAATACAGCTTAAAATCCAATTAAAACCAAAATAAGATCAGATGGCTACCCGCAAATTATAACTATAACTATAGGGGTTGGGAGCCTTAAGTACTCACCAGGCTCAGCTATTTGTATGAGCCGGTGAGAAGAGTTAGAGAGGCCACTTATATGCAGGGTCTTGTAAAAGGAGAGGGGTCAGACTGAGGCCTGGCGGAACAGCTCCGTCTTGCAGGCCCTGTGGAAAGATGTCAAGTCCCGCAGGGCCCTGGTCTCTTGCGACAGAGCGTTCCACCAGACTGGGACCAGGGCCAAAAAGGCCCTGTCTCTGGTCGAGGCCAGCCTAACCTCCTTGAGGCCCGGGACCTCCAAGATGTTATTGTTTGCAGACCGTAAGCTTCTCCGCGGGGCATACCAGGAGAGGCGGTCCCGTAGGTACGAGGGTCCCAGGTTGCATAGGGCTTTCAAGGTATAGAATTGCAGACACTTCAGACTGCAGATTGAACTTCTGAATAACAGAATAGGATTCCTCACAAGAAAAGGGAAAAGTTGACAGTTATGATCCTGCAGGCTCTTCTTATGCTCAGTGGCACTTGCTTCCAAGTAGATATGCACAGGCATGTGTTGCAAGTCATCTAAAGAACCAGACATCGGGAACAGCAAGGATACCGATCATACGATTAAGTTAGAAATAGATGCAGAGATGGGAGATTGCCCTGAAATGTATCATGCAAGAATATATGTCTCAACCATGCCCCAAACCCTCCCACGAAGATCAGCAGAAGTGGATTTTAGATCAAAAAAATTGTGACCATAATTGCAGAGGGCGAGCTGGGAGTGTGTGCAGGTCAGCCGAATGAATTAGCAAGAAGTGAATTGATTATAAATGGCGACCAGTGTGTGGTATAATTTTGTTTTCGTAAACCCTTCAGATGTGATTCACAGGTCACTTCATCTGGCGGAGTCTTGCTGAAGGAGGTAATATGAAAACATCAGCGTTAAATTCAGTGATCCCATAAAAATGCAAGGATTTTCTTTCTTATTCTCATTTTGCCTCCGAGAACAACACGGCCTCCTTTCTTCAGTGTGACTCATTCTGATGTATATAAACTCAAGGACATCTAGAATGCCATTCATGAAATAAAGGATGTTAAGTTCAGGACCTTCAGTGCTAATATATTTTATTCTAACGTTCACCTTGCTCTTGCACTTCGCTCTGCTTAGAAGTCATGAAGTGCTCCTCTAGCAGCCACTGAATGCCAGACGCCCCTCTTACAGCCCTCTCCTATGAATGAACTAAGTGAATCATCTTTATAACTGGAGTGAGAGGTGACAATGAGAGACATGTGCAAGAGCAATAACACATCACTAGAACACATCCAAGAGCTGTGAGCTGTGTCTCACCACCTTTTGCTGAACAAGTAAGAGCTGTTTGACAGTGGAAAGGACTCCCTCGGGAGGTTGTGGATTTCCCTACCTTGGAGGCTTTTAAGCAGAGCTTGGATGGTCACCTGTCTTGGATTCCTGCACTGCAGGGCATTTAACTAGATGACTCTTGGGGTCCCTTCCAACACTATGATTCTAATCAACCCCTCTTCCCAGGGGAACTCTGGGAATTGTAGTTCTGGGAGCAGTCTCCCAACAACTCACAGCATCCTTAACCAACTACAGCTCCCAGAATCCTTTGGGGGAAGCCATGAGCATTTGGAGTGGTACACAACTGCTTTAAGCGCATGGCGCGAATGTGGCCTCAGTGCTGCCCCTTTTAGGACTCATCAGGGACGAGGTTGGGAACAAAAACAAATCAGCTGGCCACATTTCCCCTCCCTGAAAAGCAAATTAAAAGTCTTGAGTATCGGACAGCTGCTAAAGTAACAACGGGGGCAGATCTATTTTCCCCCCACCCCAGTTAACATGGCATTCCTGTTAGAATTCCTGCTCCATGATTGCAGTCATGGGATTGTTGTCTTTCACATGACGGTATATGTTTTGACTCCACAGAGTGGGAAGTGATGGAGACAGTATGTTTGTGTTACTGTGTTCTGTGAAGTGGGACTATTGTCCTTTGTTCTTTTCTCTTTGCTGTCTGATGCTAGAGAGAGAGGGAGCCATGTTGCAGTGCTCCGTGTGTGTTTATATGTAAATAGGGTAGATTAGCCAAAATGCTGAGTTGCTGAGGTCTGTTACGCATGATGCGCAAACTCTGTGGATCCCTAAGTGTGCCGGTGTCGGTTGGCATTGGTCGCTGGGATGTTCGGGCAGAAGAAAGCTTTTTAAGCTCCCAAACGAAAGACCAGGAGGGAGAGAACATGCCAGTTGGGCATGTGTCTCTGCCAGGGTCCTACTCAAGTGTAGACTGAACTCCTGACAATTACATGGGAACATTCTTTGGCTGAGTCAGCTGGAGGGTGGGAATTCAAATAAAAATCACTCTTTCTTTTCCCAAACAATTACTCCTTCTTTAATGGACCTGCTATCCCTTTGAAGTGGCAAATGCTGCAAATCTAGAATCTTTAATTATATAAGGAACCACAACTGGAGAGACTCTTTTAGCATATTAAGTGAAGGGTAGTTTCAAAACAATTCTCTGATGTCACCTGACTGTGAGATCTGGAGGAACTCTGACAGAGATGAAAATTGGCATAGTGAATCAATTGTGCCCATAAAAACTCATTCAATGAGCCTTAGGGGAGGGGAGGCTACAGCCCATGGGCCAATTTTGGCCCAGTAGGCCTGTACATTTGACCCACGTGGTCATTTTCTGCAAACCCAAGGACTGCCTCTGACCTGGACCCTGCAATCACCATCTGAGGTGATTGCATCTTCCACATGAGAACGGGCCTTTTCTGTGGTGGCTCCCAGCTTATGGAATGCTCTCCCCAGAGAGGCCCACCTGGCACCTTTGTTACATATCTTTAGACGCCAGGCAAAAATATTCCACTTCTGCCAGGCCTTTGGCTAAACAATCCATGGCCTTTTAAACTGTGCGTGGAAGGAGTCTAATTTTTGTTTATTACTATGTTATGTTTTTTTGTGGTTTTATACTGTAACTTGCCCTGTGATTCTCAGGGGAATGACAGTGTAGAAATTTAATAAATAATCTACATCCCCGTCCCTCCCTGCTGAAAGCAAGTCTGAACTTACCTGTGTATCATTCAACCCTACTTGGTTGTTATCTGGGCTAATTTTGACAGGTGACATCTGGGACTGACTGGATGAGGAGATGTGGGGGGAGCCCCCCAACGAGAAGCCCCCCTAGGAAGACAGGGAAGATGATTTAGATCCCGGGTTTGGACAATGGGGAAGGGTTTAACTGGAAGGTTCCAGAAGCTGGAGGGTGGAAGAGGAAGGAAGGTCAGAGGAAGAAGACCCTTCTAGGACAGGTCTGGAGGCTGCATGTCTCAGTGTGAGTGCAGACACAGAAAGGGAGGAATTAGAGGGTTCACCTTCCAGTCTGAGTCCTACTGGCTCTCCTACTCTGACACCCCACTCTAGGAGAGTCCTCCATGTTGCTGAACAATGAGCCAGACAGACCCTGAGGAGGAGCGCACCCCATGTCACAGTCTCCGTCTGTTGGGGAGGGCTCCAGAGGGAGAGGCTAGAGGGGAAAGGCAGGGACAGAGGTCAGATTTCTACAACTTCTCAAGCTGAAGAAGTTGAGCCAAAGGGAGACTTTCTGTGTTGCTTTCTGTAAATAAAAAGTCAATTGCATTCCAAGCCTCTGGCCTCTTATTGGTTTGCAGGTGCCCGACACTTCCCTTTCAGTTCTTTTGACAATCTTTATCTTCCCCCTAGACTGCAGGACAACTTTGACATGGACCACCACCCCCTGTCAATCATCTGATTTCAGTTGGACAGTGTTCTCGAAGCTACGAATGTGAGTTTGACCAAGCTGGGGTAGGCAGTGGAAGACAGGAGTGCCTGGCGTGCTCTGGTCCACGGGGTCACGAAGAGTCGGACACGACTAAACGACTAAACAACAACAACAAACATTCATACCAGACATTTAAAGCGCCATGGTGCCTGAAGCCACTTCAAACAGTTATGGTTTCCCCCAAAGAATCCCGGGAGCTGTAATTAAATCCTAGAAGAGTTCTTAGGAGGCCCCTATTCTCTTCACAATCTAAACAATCTCTAAACAAGGGTCAAACACAATCACTTCTAGATGGGTGCTTTCCGTTCCAATATTTGTCCCTCCAGCCTGCTAAAGCAGGATGAAAGGTCTCTTCTGCTGATCAGGCAAAGGCAGTAGACCAAGCTTCTGGTATTTATATCAGGTCAATCCAATCTAGAGTTTTCATATTCCCTGCCAATGGCTGATATTGCACAAACTAAGCCAAGCTAGAGGTTTCATAGTGTTATGTACTGAGTTGAATAGGATCTAAAAGGCAGCAGTCTGATTGGTCCTAGAACAATAGGATTCAGAATGCAGCAGTCTGATTGGTCCTAGAACAATAGGACCCAGAATGCAGCAGTCTGATTGGTCCACAGGAGCCACCCAATCCAGCTCCAGGTGGAAGTGAATCCGTAACCTGATTGGCCTACAGGAGAATCCCGGAATTAGCCAATCACGTGGGGCCCATTGTGTAAATAATGTATATAAAGCAGACATTCTGGGGGAACTTCCATTAATCCTCACCACTATGAGCTGAATAAAGAGCATGAAATCCACTCTCGACTCCGTGTATATTTCACATAGTCCCTGCTGACGGCTGATGTTGCACAATCTAAGAGAGCATCAGTGTTCTCTGAGAGGGGCTCATGAACCTTCCACAACCTCCTGAGGTTGCTGGACCACAACTCCCATCACCCCCAATTACAAGCTATGCTGGCTGGGGCCGATGGGAATTGTAGTTCAACATCGTCTGGCGGACACTACGTTAGAGAAGGCTTCCTTAGCCCCTCTCTCAACACACCAATGCTCTCTGGCATGCGGCCTTAGAGACTGGAAATAAAGTCACAATAAAACAAGAGGCCCTGTGTGTACAAGTGTGAGACGAAGCAAGAAGTTCCTGTTCCTTCCGATTTCGCTGTCTCGGAATATTATAAATTGCCCAGGAGGAATTATGCTTTAATTGCTCTTGGTTACATGAAACACATATTCTAATTACTTTATTAAGCAAAGCTATAATGATGAGAAGCCCAAGCAATTAAGTATTATCTGTCTTAGTCACTTAATCGGAAGCACAGCTCCACCCCCCCTCCCCAGCACTTTCTGTCGCAGATAACGAGGTTGGCTTTGAAAAACCACTTTAAAGGCAACCCCCCCCCAAAAAGGAGCAAGCGACTTGTAAGGATTGATTAAAGAAGTTTGATTTAATAACTGGGCTAGGGGTGGAAATGAACAGATGTAGAGATTTCTCTCTGTCAGGCCCCAAACTGCATGTGATGCTTGTCATGTGGTTTGTTGTTGTGTGGGGCAGTGGGTGTTGTGGTGTGGGGCATCTGAAGGCAGCCCTGTTAAGGGTAGCTTTTAATGTTTAATAGGTTATTGTATTTTTATATTCTGTTGGAAGCTGCCCAGAGTGGCTGGGGAAACCCAGTCAGATGGGCGGGGTATAAATAATAAATAATAATAATAATAATAATAATAATAATAATAATAATTGGTGTCACACACCAGGGTATACCTTCAGGGGCGATGGTCGCAGTTATAGGACGTATTCATATCCCCTCCAACGTTTCTCTGATGAAAACAGGGACGTCCTATTCTACATCAGGAAGCTTCTCCCGCGTTTGATCTCGCCACACTCATATTCGTCATACACACATATACATCAGTCACCTTGAGCCAAGTGCAACCTCTCTGCCGAATTTACCTCACAGGATTGATGCAAAAAAAAAAAAAAAGTGTGAGGGAAGGAATCGTGTACAGCTCCTTCCACAGATAAACGGAATGAAATAAAATTTTAGCTGTAAGGTGCCTTGAGTCTCTGTCGGGGGGAAAGGTGGGATATAATAATAATAATAATAATAATAATAATAATAATAATAATAATAATAATAATAAT
>JAXCMG010000037.1:4897921-4917099 GCA_034642415.1 Podarcis siculus
ATAATAATAATAATAATAATAATAATAATAATAATAATAATAATAATGGAAATTGTGAGAATGATTAGGAACATACCAGAGAGTAAATCCTATTGAACTCAGTGGGAATCTAGTTCTGAGTAAATATGCTTGAGATTGCAGTGTAAGGCTGCCCAGTCTTTACCCAGTTACTTGGGGGTAAGCGCCATTGAATACAGTGGGACTTCCTTCTGAGCAGACAGTGTAAGTCTCCATGTACAATAAAGGAATAAACACTCCCCCACCTTTCCTACGAAATGGCTGGCTGCTGAAGCACTGCAATTAAAGAATTCAAAGTGGATTAGTGACATTTTCCCTCAAAATTTTAGGAAGGGCTTTGTAAGTCGTCTTCACCATTTTCTTCATCTGGCACGGGAGTTTTATTTTCCATATAAACAGGACTACGTTTTTGCACCTACACACCCACCCACCACTTTCAATTGTTCTCTGAGACGTGGAGGTGAAGAAAAAAGGGAAAACTGGGACATTCAGAGATCAGATCAGAAACTTGGACGGCTTCTATAATTCCGGGACTGTTCCTGGAAAACCAGGACACTTGGAGGGTATGTAAGGTAAAGGTAAAGGGACCCCTGACCATTAGGTCCAGTCGTGACCGACTCTAGGGTTGCAGCACTCATCTCGCTTTATTGGCTGAGGGAGCCGGCGTACAGCTTCCGGGCCATGTGGCCAGCATGACTAAGCCACTTCTGGCGAACCAGAGCAGCGCACAGAAACACCGTTTACCTTCCCGCTGGAGCGGTACCTATTTATCTACTTGCACTTTGACGTGCTTTCAAACTGCTAGGTTGGCAGGAGCAGGGACCAAGCAACGGGAGCTCACCCCGTCGTGGGGATTCGAACCGCCGACCTTCTGATCAGCAAATCCTAGGCTCTGTGGTTTAACCCACAGTGCCACCCACGTCCCTTAGGAGGGTATGTACAATCCATCATCAAAGAACTCTCCAATGGAGACAAGGTTGTCAATTCAATACAAAAATACCAAGCTCAATATCACAGGGAGCTCAGGCAAGGTAGAACAGGTTGAAGCAGTAATGCTTCTGAATACTAGAAACCACAGGAGAGAATATTCTCTTGTGCTCAAATCCTGTTTGCTGGTTTCCCACAGGCATCTGGTTAGCCAATGTGAGGACAGGATGCAGCCCCTGACCTTTACAAGACTGTACACAACTCATAATCAGCCGCAAGCAAGTGAAATATATTGGCAGCAGATTGTTAGGGCAATCAAAACGGTCATTAAAAGTGATGAGGGTGTTCTCCAGGTGGTTTTCCCCAGGTGTTGATTGAAATCTATGACACCGGGGAAGTAATTTGTGTTTCCTAATTTAGGAGGAAAATTAGATGGCTCTGTAAACAGCTATGTTGGGGGAGGGCTGGGGAACCTTACCCAAATCACTTGTTTTTTCTCATGCTCATAGGAAAATCCTAGA
This sequence comes from Podarcis siculus, assembly GCA_034642415.1. Lineage (NCBI taxonomy): Eukaryota > Metazoa > Chordata > Lepidosauria > Squamata > Lacertidae > Podarcis > Podarcis siculus. Next base: position 4,899,388 of record JAXCMG010000037.1, read on the forward strand.
GACAGGCAGCTGTTAGTACAAAACATCTGCAAGGAGATTGTTGCGCGACACTAGTTATATCTATTGTGTGTGCCCATCAAAAATGATGTGTTTGCTCAGCATTTGTAGTTGTCATTAAAAAGGCAAGATGTTTGATGAGAAAGCACAAAGTTGGAGGCAGAGAAGGAATCTTATGGCTGCCTGGTGGCTTCTGTAAGAAAGATTAGCAGCTGCAGCATTTCGGATCTGTTTCAAGGGGGGACCATGAGAGCTGAGGATCAGTCCCAACATGTTGTTCCCTTTGTGAATGATGGAAAACATTGCCTTTTGAGGAGCTGATCTTAAATAACGTAAGCTTTGGAGTCTGGTGTTTAAAGAAAGCTGTGATCTGAGATTGTACAAAAAGGGGACAAATATATGCAAATAAGTATATTTGCACAAATGTAGTTAATTTGCATAGTCTATCTGCATAGCAAAATTTAGTATTTTTGTTTCCATTTCCCCCCTTTATATAGACTAGATGATTTGTATGCAGCAATGGTTGTGTGTGAATTTTTTTCCTAAAAAATAAGCTTATTCTAAGATTTGCCAAGAGAGGGGAAGTGAAAAGGATAGAGTAAAAGGATTTTTCAGTGGAGTTTGTGGACTTTCCTTCCTTGGAGATTTTTAAGTAGAGTTTGGTTGGTCATCTGTCATGGATGCTTTGCTGAGATTCCTGCAGTGCAGGGGGTTGGACTAGATGACCCCTGGGGTCCCTTTCAACTCTACTATTCTATGATTCTTCGGTGACTGCACAATATAATGAACTGTATGTGTGTCTGCTTAGTTCCTCTATGCCTGACTCAGAAATGAACTTTGGGGTCTTCAATGCCCACTGCAAATGAGGAGTGAGCTTTAGGTAAAGGGACCCCTGATAGTTAAGTCCAGTCCCGAATGACTCTGGGGTTGTGGCGCTCATCTCGCTTTACTGGCCGAGGGAGCAGGCGTTTGTCTGCAGACAGTTTTTCTGGGTCATGTGGCCAGCAGGACTAAGCTGCTTCTGGTGCAACGGAACACCGACACCAGAGCAGCGCACAGAAACGCTGTTTACCTTCCCGCTGCAGCGGTAACTATTTATCTACTTGCACTGGCGTGCTTTCGAACTGCTAGGATGGCAGGAGCAGGGACCGAGCAACGGGAGCTCACCCCGTCGCGGGGATTCAAACTGCCGACTTTTTTTTTTAAATCGGCAAGCCCAAGGCTCAGTGGTTTAGCTTTACAAGACCTCAAATTCTTCTCTGGCTTGGCTCAACACCTGAGCTACATGTGAATTTCTGGCTCTCAGATGAACTCTTATATATCCTGAGAAGAAGTGATGGTGGCCAGAGCTCTGTCTCTGAAGTGGAGATGCAGAAGTTTTACAGAGGCAGTGTTGTGGCTTGCAGTTCCTCAGTGTGGTCTGGTGATTTTTTTTGTCAAACATTCCTTCAGTGTCATTTAAAATGGGGAGTGAGATTAATTAAAAGGAGGGAGATTAATTAATGATGGTCATGACAGATACCTGCTAACTCTAGGATTAGGGGCAGTCTGCCCTTGAAAACCAGTTGCTGGTACAGGACCGTGATTCTAAATTAAGATTACCAGACGTCCCCATTTCCCGGGGACAGTCACCAGATTTACAAATCAGTCCCCTGACAAAATTGATCTATTTAATAGGAAGTTGAAAAGTGTCCCCGGATTCAATGAAAAATATCTGGTAACCTTATTCTAAATAGGTGATTAGAACGTGCCAATAAACTGATCACTGAGTTGTCTTCCTTCTCCTAGCCAAGATCGTCAGTTTTATCACTTGACGCCAGCTTTGGGAAACTCTTCATTTAAATGATGTTGGAGAATTGGAAATTTCCCCAGTGCCCTCTCCCAGTTACTAAAACTTGCAAATTAATGAAATACCAGATCCCTGTCTTTTGGTAAAGCCGGATTCTTTACATAATCAAATATGATAACTACTAAGTTTATTAGCAGAATAATGACCTCTGCTTCTCAACTTACAACCATCTGAAAAATTCTTATGATTGGACAGCGCCAAAATATATGGCGCATGTCTCCATTTATGGCATTGCATTTTCAGCTCAGATTGTCAGAGCCCCTGTAGAGTTCTCAAGCTCTGCTCTAATATGGCACTAGAGAACAGGAGGCAGACTGAAAGGCAGAGGCACTTAGAGCATTACATCTGTTTAGAGTCATGAATTGGTTATTCCACAGTTAATTCTCTCATCGTTTTCATGCCTGGCCTCTCACGTCCTCAGCAGTTTCCTCAGAACTGCAGAACTGCACCTCCTGGCTGTGATAAAAAAGGGTCAATTAAATTAAATGCAAATTGCACAATCATGCCATTTTGAAGCACGAGCTCACATTCTCGTTTTATTGTGTCGTCTTTAGTGTAATTAAGCTTCCACTTAAGCTTCCAGAAACTGTGCTGTGCTGTCCTTCACTTCGGTTTGCCAAGTGGAATCACCAAGTTAAGCAAAACTGTTACTCGTGGCCATATTTATAGCCTGTCTTTTCTCTGAGGAGACTGGCAGAACACATTGTGGTTCGCAAGAACGCTTAAGGAATTTCATATTTGCGAGCTTCAATGCCGAACAGACCCAATCCAGACTAATGTGTGAACTGGAACATAATCATGCACGTCTATAGTGTCTTATATTCTTAACAGTCCCATTTTAAAACCTTATTCATGCTGTTACAAGTTTAGAAGTTCAAGTAATGTAGAAACCTATACTCAAAGCTTGCAGTATATGCCTTAAACATTTTCCCTTAAAAAAACAACACAAAAAACCAATGTCCTTTTCTTTCTTGGGTTTCAGATTATGTAATATGTCCCACATGCTTCATTAATTTGTTTTGCCAATCTTCTTCATCCTCTTTGGTGGTGGCTTCTTCTTTCTGTAAAGAAGATGCCGGAACAAAGTCTTTCGCATAGTAAATCCAATAAATCCTTTACCTCCCAAAATCATAGCTTCTATTTTTTAACAAAAGCAATTTTCAACATTCTATTCAAATCTTTATATATCACCTCCCAGGCCTTCTCAATATTTTTACATTGCCACCGCATATGGTAGCATCTCAAACCTTTTGCCATCTCCACCAAAGCTTCCCAAATCAGTTCGCCCATGGTGTCATTTTTATCTTGGACCAGATCATAGGCCTCCCAAATCAATTCACACGAGGTGCCATTTTTTTGTCGTGGGCCACTCTTACTTTCCCTTGCAATTTCCTAGGTCCTCCCACACACATCCCATCCATCCCAGTGGCAGACCTTTCTGTGCGATTCAACATCGCAGAGTCACTCGGGAAGCACCTGTTAAATTGCAAGCGATACAACCAATTTCAACAGATTACTGAACATTGCCGGTACCTCGGCTGCTGCTTCGTTTATTGAAGTATAATAGAGACAAATTAGCTCCGCAGCGCACCGAGTGCCTGGGATCCCTAATTGCATCGCAAACGACTCCTCATTATTTATTTATTTATTTTGCAGGAGCCGTGCTAATTCGATCAAATTTTTTTTTTTGTTTGCTCCATCTAATGCAGGTGCACAGCGTGACTGATGTCTAATTTCCACCAATCTTCATACGCACAAACACCTCCTTTTCGTACACACCATCTGGAGGGATCGCCAGTGGCGAACTTGAAATTCTGTAGCGATGAAGCAAATTAGGCCAAATCCAACCAGAGCTGGCTGCTACCCTTAAAAAGAAATAAGGAAGCGGCGTGAGGAGAAAAGAAAGAAATTGAGGAATTCCCTGGATGAAGCCATCTTGTTTCACCTGCTTCAACCCAAGTGTGGAGGCTGCCAAGTCGAAGTCATTAGTTGGGGGCAGACCCCTAACAGGCCCGTATGAGCTGCCGGCTTGCCTCCCTGTGGCCGCCATTTTACGCACAGCGGGCCCCTCATGGAGGAGACGAGTGGGTGGCCAAACCTACCATTAGCAAAGTGCACTTGTTCAATTGCTCGTTTATTGCAGGTAATGGGAAGCAGATGAGATCAGGCAGATCTTCACAGTTTAGTAAGGGGCAGGGGGCATGAGAGAGGTGTGGAGAAAGCAGACCCTCTAAGCGCCACTATTTTCCAGGGACTGTCCCGATTTTACAGAAGCTGTCTGGGTTTCTGATTTGATTCCGGAATGTCCAGCTTTTCTTAGGATGTCCCTATTTTCATTGGGGGAAATGTTGTAGAGTATATTTGTTGTTGTTGTTTAGTCGCTTAGTCGTGTCCGACTCTTCGTGACCCCAGGGACCAGAGCACGCCAGGCACCTCTGTCCTCCACTGCCTCCCGCAGTTTGGTCAAACTCATGCTGGTAGCTTTGAGAACACTGTCCAACCATCTTGTCCTCTGTCGTCCCCTTCTCCTTGTGCCCTCCATCTTTCCCAACATCAGGGTCTTTTCCAGGGAGTCTTCTCTTCTCATGAGGTGGCCAAAGTATTGGAGCCTCAGCTTCACGCTCTGTCCTTCCAGTGAGCACTCAGGGCTGATTTCCTTCAGAATCAATAGGTTTGTTCTTCTTGCAGTCCATGGGACTCTCAAGAGTCTCCTCCAGCACCAGAATTCAAAAGCATCAATTCTTCGGCGATCAGCCTTCTTTATGGTCCAGCGCTCACTTCCATACATCACTACTGGGAAAACCATAGCTTTAACTATACAGACCTTTGTTGACAAGGTAATGTCTCTGCTTTTTAAGATGCTGTCCCTATTTTCATCAGATAAATATTGGAGGGTATGGAGCTATCCAGCCTCTGAGCTATCGGAAGGCAGTCCTGTATAGGGAATTTTTTAAAAAAAGTTTAATGTTTTGTTATAGGAAAAGAGGTAGTAAGGGAACACCTAGCTACTTTAAATGAATTCAGATCTCCAGGGCCTGATGAGCTGCATCCAAGGGTACAAAAGGAGCTTGCAGATGTAATTTTAAAGCCTGTCTATTATCTTTGAGAATTCTTGGAGAACAGGTGAGGTCCCTACAGACTGGAGGCAGGCAAATCTTGCCCCCATCTTCAAAAGGGGGGGGGAATTAGGACCCAGGTAACTACTGACCGGTGAGCTTGACATCGATACCAGGGAAGGAGCTAGAACAGATAATTCAACAGTCAGTCTGTGAGCATTTAGAAAAGAATGCTATGATTACTGAGACCCAGCATGGGTTTCTCAAAAACAAGTCATGCCAGACCAATCTGATTTCTTTTCTTTTCTTTTTTTTTTTTGATGGAATTACAAACTTTGTGGATCAGGGAAATGCTGTGGACATTTGGGCCATATTTTTCAATATGAACCAAGCTGATCCACACTTCTTGGACTAATTTGCAGCTCGGTACATAGCTGTTCTTCAGTTTTTTTGTGGTGATATCCGCATCCTACATGCAAAATGTATTTGAAGTCCACAGCTCTCCCCAACAAGAATCCTTAGAACTGTAGTTCACCCCTCACAGTGCTACAATTCCCTTTGCAAAGTACAATTTCCAATATTCTTTGGGGGAAACCATGTGAGTAAAATCATTTTAGGGTAAAATGCACAAAAATGCATATTATGTGTAAAGTGGTACCTTGGTTTAAGAACAGCCCAGTTTATGAATGCTTTGGTTTAAGAACTCCGTAAAACCGGAAATAGTGTCTTGGTTTGTGAACTTTACCTCGGTCTAAGAACGGAATCCGAACAGTGGAAGGGCACCGGTGGCAGGAGTCCTCATTAGGGAAAGTGCGCCTTGGATTAAGAACAATTTCAGTTTAAGAACAGACTTCCGGAACGGATTAAGTTCTTAAACCAAGGTACCACTGTACAAGAATATTGTGAAATTCAGTGCAGTGCAGGTTTCTTTTTTTCTTTTTAAAATGAAACAGTACAGAACAGTCCTGAAACAGTACAGAACAAGCTTATGACTGACTTGTGGAACTGACACAGACAGCAGATAAACCGATTCATCCATCCCTATTCATAACGATGTATTGTTTCATTTTGTCTTTATTTGCCTTCAGGGCTTTGACGAGATTGAGCTGGGCGGAATCAATGTCTTGAGAGAGATCTTGGTAGCTGTCCAATTAAGTGCCGAATGCTGTCAGGCGTTTACAAAGATCATTAGTCATGATGAAGTTTCCTGGAACAGCGGTCGCAACTACCCAATCATGGCTTTAATGGCTTTAACTTTATTTTATCCCGATGAGATGGGCAACAGGCACTTCTGGAGCAGATGATGTACAAGGTCCTGCAGATTCGCTGATAACCATTCCCTAGGCAATCACCGCAGAGCTCAATGGAGGAAGGGGTCATGACCTTTTCAAAGCACATCCTGCAGTTTTGAAGCTTTGCCATTGCGGGGACTAGTAAAATATAGCTGCAGAAGGATTAGTGAGCACTCTTATATAAGGCTAAATTGGGATTAGCTGCGGAGAATGCTTGCCTGTACTGATAAGAGTGAGCTGATCCCAGAAAGTCTTCTTTATTTGGTTGAAGGAATTCATTTCAAAGTAGTGTGATTCAGCTTTCTGTGCTTTGCACACTTCAGCCTAGAACTTGTCCTTTTGTGAAAAAAATATCAATATTTCACTGCTGCTAGAAGAAAGAAAGAAGGCACCAGCACAACCAGATACCTTCACTTGCCCCACCTGCAACAAAACATGTCTCTCCTGTATCACTTTCTACAGCTGCCGCAGGTGCTGTAACTCTCCAATGGTTTGACTTCACTCCCCCCCCCCAAAGGCACACTCTTCCATTGTCTCTGGAGACAGAAGGATGCCAACCAACTCAGAGTAGACCCATTGAAATTAATGACAAACCAAGGTCCATTAATCACAACCCTTGCAGTCAACAATTAATAAAAGTGATACCCTAAAAATGTACAAAGTTGGCTTGTTGGGTTAAACCAAAGGCCCATCTAAGCCCAGAACTCTGTCTCCACCAATTTTTGTTGTTGGCATCTGTCTTGGGATGAGAGTAACTTACCGTATTTTTCACTCTATAGGACGCACTTTTTCCCCTCCAAAAATTAAGGCGAAATGTGTGTGCATCTTATGGAGCGAATGCAGGCTCCTTGGCTTCAGCGATAGCAATGTGAAGCCTCTGAAGTGCAGAGGGAGAGCTCCCTCCGTTCTCTGGAGGCTTTGCGTTTCTTTTGATGAAGCCTGGAGAACGAGAGGGGTCGGTGCGCACCGACCCCTCTTGCTCTCCAGGCTTCAGGGATAGACTCACCTGGCTTCAGTGAAAGGAACCTGAAGCCTGCGGAGCGCAGCGGGAACTCGCACTGCGCTCTGAAGGCTTCGGGTTCCTTTTGCTGAAGCCAGGAGAGCAAGGCTCTCCTGGCTTCAGCAGAGAGGGAGAGCTGCTCAGTGCCCCTTCAGCGAAGCGGGAGGAGAAATGGAAGGGCTCCGTTTCTCCTGCCGCTTTGCTGAAGGGGCGCTGAACAGAGAGGGGGAGATTTTTTTTTCTTGTTCTCCCCCTCTAAAACAAGGTGCGTCCTATGGTCGGGTGCGTCCTATAGAGCGAAAAATATGGTAAATAGTATGACTTTATTCTCAAAGGCACACTCTTCTATTGTCTCCCAGTATCACCAATAGGCAGCCAAGAATTCCACAAGGAAGGCATGTTCTGGTGTGTACCTATGAAGATCAAAGATTCACTTTCGCATCACTGCTTATAACGGGTGGGAAACCTCAGGCCTAGGAGACCAAATACAGCCTCTGGCCATTGTGACTGTCTCCAGGCCATCCTCCTTACGACCCTTGCTTCACACCCTCCTTAAGTGTCTTTACCTGTCTGGAAAATGCCCTTGAACGTGGAGACTTACTCCTGTTTGCCTGGATGAAGGACAGAAAAGTGTGGTTGTGTGTGTGTATGGAAACTAGCCTAACTACCAAGGTCAAAATTTACTTTCATTTCTCAGCCCACTTCTTCCTCTGGCCCCGCCCACCACTGATTGCGGATCCTGAAAGATTATCCACAGTGCTCAGTCTGAAAAAGTTTTCTCACCCTTGGCTTATAGGCTTTGATAGTACTTAGCCTGCTTGATGTTTTCCCCCTCTACTTTCTATGTAACTGCAGTCTGTTGTTGTTGTTGTTGTTTAGTCGTTTAGTCGTGTCCGACTCTTCGTGACCCCATGGACCAGAGCACGCCAGGCACCTCTGTCCTCCACTACCTCCCGCAGTTTGGTCAAACTCATGCTGGTAACCTCGAAAACACTATCCAACCATCTCGTCCTCTGTCGCTCTGCAGTCTATCCAGGTTTAAACAAATGGATCTGTTGCTGCTGCACCTAACAGTTATTAAGTATAATTGGTTTAACGGACACTGAAATGGGAATGACTATGTGTATTAATGAAAGATTTCACTTGGGGATTTTCCATGGGCTATACTGAAGCCAAGAATAAGACTCTCCCAGAGAGAAGAGACGGTGGAAGAAGACTGGAAGAAGTTTAAGGAATATTTGAAAAAAATGTGTTAATATTTAAACCTTAGAATAGCTTTGGAAGTGGATATAGGCTGTATATAGATATAGAAGATAGGGTATTTTAAATTAGTATTATTTGTAAGTGATTAAATGTGAAGTTATTTTAAGTGTAATAAAAAAAAGATGGTTAGAAATTATGATATATGTAAACTGCTTAATATGAAGTAAAATAAAAATCAGATAGGTGGGACTTGGGGAAGCCCACTTAACAATGTTTAGAAAAATAAGGATATGACAAGAATTTGTTCGTATTGTTTGTCTTTTCTGTTTGTCTTTTTTATTTGTGTTATAAAATGAATATTTTTTTTTAAAAAAGAAAAAGACTCTGAGCTCTATCTGAGTTGATAATTAACTATTGTTGTTTTCTGCTAGGTAACATGTGAGTGTTTAACCTTAGATCACATGAGAGGTATTGAATTGCAAATCTGCCATCTTGGAAGGGTGGTAGCTGGACTTCTGAGACTCTGTGAGGATATAAATGAAGCTCTCCAGGTAAACAGCCTCAGGCAGGATGCAAGCTGGAATGCAGGCTGTGGGGAGAGACAGACCTCTGCTAAGTCTGCTGGAATTAGTTCATATTTTGCAAGATGCTGAACCTATGCCTTGGACTGGCATATGTCTTATGGAATTATTTGGATGTTTGATGTTTTTGTTATGTTTTGAAGAACGTTCTGCAAGTAAAGTTGTAATTAAACTTATGGGCCTTGATAATATTTTACAGTCATACCTCGGGTTACAGACGCTTCAGGTTGTGTTTTTTTGGGTTACGGACCGCTGAAACCTGGAAGTACCAGAACGGGTTACTTCCGGGTTTCAGCGGTTGTACATGTGCAGAAGCGCTAAATTGCACTTTGCACATGCGCAGAAGTGCCGAATCACAACCTGCACATGTGCATATGAGCAGTTGCAAGTTGCGAACGCTGTGGGTTGTAAAGGTGGATCCCTCACAGATCACGTTCACAACCCAAGCATCCACTGTATTTCCAAAAAGTCAGTTTTTATGCATCCAGTCGCTTCAAACTACACAATATTAATGTCTGCAATAATGGTAGCACCACACACAGTGGATTTAGCCTCTGCTCTGACCTCCTGACCTTCTCCAAGAGAATAATCAGTAGGTCACACATTATGGACACACGAGAAACTATTCCTTTTTCTCATCTGCAGGAGCTGACAGCTTGTTTTACTACACTGTCAAGTGCTTTGGGTCCCCAGCCTTCACTAAAAAAACAGCAATGGAAAAACCCTGGCTAAGCTAATATTCTCTGTCACAGAGCTTGCCTGTGTGGAGATGGACCCCTGCATTGTGGGCTTAGATATATGGTCTTTGCTTAAAGCTAATGCTGTTGGCATTTAGAATGAACTTTAATTCCTTTAATTGCCAAGCTTAGCTGATAATATTCAGAAGAATTCTAACTGAAGTGTTTTGGGTTTGATTAAAACAAAACAACAACAAAAACAGGTGGAGGACAGGGAAATGCTGGGGTATATCAAAACACCAAGGAGAACTGAATAATGCTGTACATTTGTATTAATAAGAGACGGAAATCAAAGGTATGGATCCTGAGAGGAGATTTAAGGCAGACTTGCCTTTTATGGTGCTGCTGTTTCCTCTCCCAGCCAGCCAGTTGTGCTGTCTTCCAGTATACTCCATTACATTCTCCCAATGGTCAGTGGACTCTCATTATGCTTTGTCCTTAATGGGTACACGAGCAACAGTACTCATGCCCAAACACTGCAGATAAAGGGAATTAATTCATATCCTATTTTCAATATTTGCCCCAACTGTTTTACCCTTTTTAATGCAATGCTGGCTGAATGAGGTGCTGGCTTATATACTTATAAAAGCATGCTCATTCTCCTTCACTGAGCTAATCTTGGTGCAGTCCTACAGTAGTACCTCGGGTTACATATGCTTCAGGTTATATACGCTTCAGGTTACAGACTCCGCTAACCCAGAAATAGTACCTCGGGTTAAGAACTTTGCTTCAGGATGAGAACAGAAATCGTGCTCCGGCGTGGTGGCAGTGGGAGGCCCCATTAGCTAAAGTAGTACCTCAGGTTAAGAACAGTTTCAGGTTAAGAACGGACCTCCGGAACGAATTAAGTTCTTAACCCGAGGTACCACTGTGTTATTATTATTGCAAACATATAGATCATCATAACATGATGTGGACCTCCCTGGGGCATAAGCCTGGGCAGTGTTTATGGAGGTCCTGGGCTGCCCAGACAACAAGACCCCCCTCTCGGCCTGGCTGGTGTGGCCCAAAGGAAAGCAGAGCAATATGTATGGCACCAGCTTGGCTGCAGCAGTTGCCGGAAGGAGGCATACAAGTTGTCACCCTATCATCTTAGGGACTCCACGCTGGATTTGCATAGGGTTTAATCCTGAGCCTTTTCTTTCCCCAGAATATCCTGCAAGGCAGTCAGGGTTTAGGATCATAGATTTCTTTCTCCTAGATGGGCTACATTCCATGTTGACGAGCCCCACCTGCCCCTCACTTCCCTCTGCAGTTCGTGCAGAAACCACCTTGGCCATTGGACCAACTATGGGTCTCGTCCACTCAATCTACTGGAGATTGTGGCCTTTGCCCTCCTAGGTGTGTGACATCATACTGGGTTCATAAGGAAAGGGTTAACTAATTGTAAAACGACTAACCAATGGGAACCCAAGGGGTGGAGTTAACTGTGTATAAGGTTTAAGCACAGAGGTTTTTTAGAGGAGTTAGATTTAGGGTGGTTGAGAAGACAGTCTGGAGAAGATAAGTCTGTGGGTTGGGCTAGTCTGGTGTGAGAGAATTTGTTAAGAGGAGTTAGTCAAACAGTTGAGATAATCAGTCAGAAGGTATTAGGAAGGTATAGGCCAGTAAAGAATCTGAAGTTAAGATACTGACAGGAATATTGTCTGAGAAACCATAAACTTGTTAATGTTTGTAAAATAAACTTGGTTTTTTTGGTTCACTTTTAACAACTGTCCGGACCCAGTGTTTTACCAGAGAGTAACGGGTTGGTGGCAGTGGGGAAGCGAGCATAGTGGTGGCACAGGGATCAATAGACCGTTAAACGTCCAAGGATCCTGTGTGATCGTCGCACCTGTCTTCACATGCAGGGCAAGTCCCAAACTCACTAAGGGTTTGAAACCCATTGGATACCCTCACCTGGTTTACCCAGCCAGTCAAAGCCATTTCCTGGGCTGTGGCTGCTGTCGCATGCTGACAGCTTCTAGGAGCCACAGGTGAGAGCTGAGTGCAGGCAGGGTGGAGACCAAAGGTGGGAAAAGTACCCCAGAAAGAGCAGGATGTGTCCCCCACCAGAGGTACGACCGCTAACACCACCCCCTCACAAAATGATATTTTGGAGAAATGATAAATTGTGAATGAATAAACTCAATGCTGTTTTTCTCCTGAAACGTGATGAGTAACATTTCCCTCCACCCACCCACAAAAGCCTGTAATGAAGAAGTGCAACTGAACGACAGCCAGCTATTTAAAACAAAATAGCAATAAAATGCTCAGATCAATTGAGATTGCATAAAGCGAAAGCGAAAGCACGGGCTTAATCTGCTTTATTAAAAAAAAATATGGATCTAGCGTGGTTTGTATCTCTTGGCGATATTGCTTGATTGCTTTGACAAAATGAAGGCAGCGGTTGCGGCGGCAAAGTAACATAGGAGCCATGAAAGTTGGGGGAGGGGGAACCCGGGGGGGGGGGAGGGATGTTGAACATTCAAGGCTGGTTAATACACTGCTCCCCACACCCACTTCTACTGGCAAGTAGGTTCCCAGTATGTTTCCGAGCACAATTCAAAGTGTTGGTGCTGACCTTTAAAGCTCTAAACGGCCTCAGCCCAGTATACCTGAAGGAGCTTCTCCACCCCCATCGTTCAGCCCGGACACTGAGGTCTGGCTCCAAGGGCCTTCTGGTGGTCCCCCCCCCCCCCCGCGAGAAGTGAGGTTACAGGGAACCAGACAGAGGGCCTTCTCGGTAGTGGCGCCCACCCTGTGGAACACCCTCCCTTCAGATGTCAAGAAATAAGCAGCTATCCTATCTTTAAAAGACATCTGAAGGCAGCCCTGTTCAGGGAAGTTTTTAATATTTAATGCTTTACTGTTTTTAACACTTGATTGGGAGCCGCCCAGAGTGGCTGGGGAAACTCAGCCAGATGGGCGGGGTATAAATAAATAAATAATAATAATAATAATAATTACATGTTGGTAAGGCATAGGAGCAATATGGCTCAGCCAGCATTTAAGTCCCCAACCTTGGCTCAGCTGAAGAAATGCCCCATAACTTGCTTATCCTAGCTCAGCCAGGGCTCAGTTGGCTGAGCCAAATCTGGTGGTACTCTTTGCCCACAGCTAGAGGCATAAATGAATACCAGTTGCTGGAGACCACAGGAGCAGAGCTGAATTTAGGACAGCACAACCAGTTTCCCCGCACAGGATGCCTAGGGCCCAAGGGAGCACCTTCCTGCCTCTTTCCCAAAGTCTAGTTCTGCTGGGCTTTGGGAAGGATGGACGTGGGTGGCGCTGTGGGTTAAATCACAGAGCCTAGGACTTGCTGATCAGAAGGTCGGCGGTTCGAATCCCCGTGACGGAGTGGGCTCCCATTGCTCGGTCCCAGCTCCTGCCAACCTAGCAGTTTGAAAGCACGTCAAAGTGCAAGTAGATAAATAGGTAAACGCCGTTTCCATGCACTGCTCTGGTTCGCCACATGACCCGGAAGCTGTACACCGGCTCCCTCGGCCAATAAAGCGAGATGAGCGCCGCAACCCCAGAGTCGGCCACGACTGGACCTAATGGTTTGGGTTCCCTTTGGGAAGGATGCTTGACGGCCCTGACAGTGTGCTAGAGTCCCTCTGCCTCCTTCCCAAAGCCTAGGTAGTATTGCTCAGCTTTGGGAAGGCAGCATGAGGGCATCAAATTCTGGCGTCTCCCAGGGCCCCATATTAACAAGGTCCGCCTCTGACAGGAGCGGAGAAGAACTCTTGTGCTCAAATCCTGCTTACTGGTTTTCCACAGGCATCTGGTGGTCCACTGTGAGAACAGGATGTGGGACTAGATGAGCCTGATCCAGCAAGATCTTCTTATGTACTTATGGCATAAGTAGGAACAAGTCCCCCAAAAGCTTAAACTTCAAGGACCCTAATCCTGGAGGGGCCCAGAAGCAAATTTAGTTTACATTGCTTAAAAAGAGTGGTCTGGTAGACCCAATTTGAGTCATATGACTCATATTGATTTTTTGTTTAGTTTTCAACCATCCCAAAGTTGGAGAGTCAGTAGCACAAATGCTGTAAAGGTTGTTGTAAACAACCCCACTGAAGAAGATAACAGTGGTTACCCAGACCTCGTTGCTGCTTGCAAAGTGGCCCCCATAACAGTTCGAACTTCAGAGCCCCCAAAATGTAGGTCCACCACTGACTCAGAAGGCTTCCTTTCTGGAGACATATCCCCAATGCATGGACAGTGTGAGGATGGAGTTAGCATGGGATGCAATGAATGAGGGAGGGTCAGCGAGGGTTTCTCAACACAATTGCACAGACAGAAGAGCACTCATAATAATAATAATAATAATAATAATAATAATAATAATAATAATAATAATAATAATTTATTACTTGTACCCCGCCCTCTGGGTGGCTCCCATAGAGACCAAAAAGACACTAAAATGTCACACATTAAAAACCTCCCTGAACAGGGCTGCCTTAAGATGTCTTCTGAATGTCAGGTAATTGTTTATCGCTTTGACATCTGATGGGAGGGTGTTCCACAGAGCGGGCGCCACTACCGAGAAGGCCCTCTGCCTGGTTCCCTGTAGCTTTGCTTCTCGCAATGAGGGAACCGCCAGAAGGCCCTCAGCGCTGGACCTCAGCGTCTGGGCAGAACGATGGGGGTGGAGACGCTCCTTCAGATATACTGAGCCGAGGCCGTTTAGGGCTTTAAAGGTCAACACCAACACTTTGAATTGTGCTCGGAAATGTACTGGGAGCCAATGCAGGTCTTTCAAGACTGGTGTTTTGTGGTCTCGACGGCTGCCCCCACTCAAAGTCGGCTTTAGCTAGGCTGCAGTCCTATACTTACCAGGGAGTAAGCTCTACTGAACTTGGTGGGACTTACATCTGGGTAGATGTGTATAGGATTGCACAGTCGATTAACCAGTCACTGTAGTGATTTGTGTGGTGGTGAGGATCTTATTTGTTTGCTCCTAATCCAAAAGAGTGTAAGGACTTCAGGAATGGCGAAGTCTTTTTTTTTTAAGCATTTAAATAAGTGTAAGCATATATACAAAGTTGTTGCAGAAGCCCAGGTTCAACTTCAAAGGAGAAAAATCATGGGGTTTCTGATCTGACTTTCATGACAATGAACATTGATTCTGATTTGCTTGTGGGGTGTTTACACATCTTTCTGTTACTCATTCATTCACCCCACACTTTTGAACGAAATTCCCCATCATTTTCCAAACCACAAAATGTCCGCCTTTTTTGTTTTTAAAAGTAGATTAGTTGTGCTAGGATGACAGAGCTCTTTAGTCCTCTTTAATTGTGCAAGACTAAAGTTCTGGCATGTGCTCAAATAGTTCCCTCAAAATAATGGCAGTCCGGAGGCAATAATCCCTAGAAATTGCACACTGCATTTTTTTGGGTGATAGAAGACGATGTTAAAGCATCATGGTAGGGTGATCTGTTAGAGCTCTGGCAACAAAGAACATGTCAGGCAGGCAGGACATATTCTTCTCGCACTCTTAAAAATTATGCTTGTTTCTTGCTGTGTAAAGCTCCGCAAGATGCAATTTGGTCATTTATAAACTATGTCCTAAATTAAACCCCACATTGAACAAATGGCTGCCATACTCTTATGTCGAAATCTGCCGTGATTGTGAGGGGATGAAAAATGCTCTTTTCATGGCACGGAGTACAAATATTCATCAATGATTATCCTTCTTTTGCAGTGAAAAGATGATTGCCTCCCTAATTTTTTTGTCATCAGATAACAATGCATTTATGTTGCGTGTGCATTGTATTTTCTGTCTCTAGGCTAATGCATCTCCTTTGGACGTCACTATCAATAACCCTGCATCTCTGAGTTCATCTTTCCTATTTAAAAAGATAATGGAAAAAAGGCACAAAGAAGAAGACGGACTGAAAATAATTCAGACACTGCTGTTAAGATTGTGAGAAGAGCCCAATGGTCCATCTAGTCCAGAGTCCTGTTTCTTACTAGTTTGGATTTGGCAAGAGGGATGCCAGTTCAGGTGATGGAGAGAGAGTTTAGAACATACAGTCGCCCCTTCGAACAGCTCAGTTCTCGAATGTTTTGGTTCCCAACACCGCAAACTGTGACTGTTCTAGTTTGCGAATTATTTTTGGAAGCCAAATGTCTGACGGGGCTTCCGTGGCTTCCGGTTGGCTGCAGGACTTAATGCATCCAACCAGAAGGTGCGCTTTGGTTTCTGAACGTTTTGGAGGATGAACGGACTTCTGGAACGGATTCTGTTCGACTTCCAAGGTACGACTGTACAAAGGACATATAAATGAATCAGGCCAATGGCCCATCTACCATATTTTTCGCCCTATAGGGCGCACTGGCCCATAGGGCGCACCTAGTTTTCAGGGGGGGAAATCAAGGGGAAAATATTATTTCTTCCCCCGCAGCTCTGGGAGCAGTGGACGGACCTTCTCCCTGCTTTTACTGGAGGTGGCGGAATTCCCCCACCTCCCGCAAAAGCCCACAGGAGCTGCGCACGACTCCTGCGGGCTTTTTGACCAGGAGGGAGAAGGGACTGAAACGGCCAGTCAGTCCCTTGTCCCTCCTCGGGGAAAAGCCCCCAAGAGCAGCGTGCTCTTTAAAGGGTGCACGGCTCCTGTGGGCTTTTCTATGAGGGGGGGATTCCCCCCTCGTAGAAAAGCCCGCAGAAGCCGTGCACCCTTTAAAGAGTGCGCCGCTCCTGCGGGCTTTTCGACCCAGCTTGTGAGGCTGGCGGTGGGGGGAAGCGCTGCTTTCCCCCACCGCCAGCCTCAAAGCCGGGTCGGGGGGCAGCGCTAAGGCATCCTGTTCTTACAACGGCCATCAAGATGCCAACTGGATGCCTGCAACAACATTCTCCTCTCTTACAACTAGAGCATTGCTGCCTCCATCTGTGGAGGGAGACTGTAGCCATTGTGGCTAGTAGCCAGTGCTATTTTTCTAGAAAATGAGGTGCTGGAACTCACCATGAACACCTCCCTTCTAGTGGCAATGGTGCCCACCTGAGAGGTGCTGGAACTGAGTTCCGGAGAGTTCCGGGTATTGCACCCTGAAATCAGACTGCTGCATTTTGGATCCTGTTGTTCTAGGACCAATCAGACTGCTGCATTTTGGATCCTATTTAACTCAGTACATAGCACCGGGTGAAGAAAAAAGCCTTATTCTCCATGAATTTGTCTAATCCTCTTTTAAAACCACCCAGTATTATACCACTTTGAACAGTCGTGGCTTCCCCTAAAGCATCACAAGAACTGCAGCTTTTTAGGGGTCCTGAGAGTGACTGAGAGAGCTATGATTCTCAGAGTGGTTTAGAAATGGAATCAATCCTTCTCCCCAGAGAATTATTCACCACAATGTGAATGTTGGAACTCTATGCTCAGAAGAGTGTGTCTCTGAAAACCAGTAGCTGAGGAGCAAAAGAGGGAGATGGCTTCTGCCTACAAGCCTGGCCAATGGATTTCTCAGAGACATGGAGTTGGCAGCTGTGTAGATTTTGGGCTAGATAGACATTTGGACTAGATAGACATCTTCAGGTCCGTTCTTAACCTGAAACTGTTCTTAACCTGAAGCACCACTTTAGCTAATGGGGCCTCCTGCTGCCGCCGCACTGCCAGAGTACGATTTCTGTTCTCATCCTGAAGCAAAGTTCTTAACCTGAAGCACTATTTCTGGATTAGCGGTGTCTGTAACCTGAAGTGTATGTAACCTGAAGCATATGTAACCCGAGGTACCGCTGTATTTCTGTTGACAAAAAAAGCCCTAAATGATTGGTTTCCCTATACTTTAAGAACCGGTTGACCCATTGCATGTCTGCCTGATCACAGAGGTCTTTGGGAGAATCACTGCTCTAGGCCCCCCAATGGCTTGGATTGGCACATTTTTTAACAGGCCTACAAATGACCATATTTCTGTGTATGGATCAAGTCAGATCAAAGGCATTGTGCACTGTCTGTCTGTCTATATCACCTATCTATCTATCTATCTATCTATCTATCTATCTATCTATCTATCTA
>JAXCMG010000037.1:4924660-4941413 GCA_034642415.1 Podarcis siculus
GGATCCATTGCTCCGTGTCCGCTTCTCTGGAGCAGCAGAAAACAACTGTTGGATAATTTTTGAATGCAATTTCTTTTCTCGTGAATTGACAGCAAATGTTAGGGTAGGGGGGAAACACAAAGAAATATTTGGCACAGCACAGACATATCTACTAATGAAATCATTTAAAATGTTCTGTGCCCTGAAACGAACTCCTTGTGGAAGCCTTCCAGGCATCAGTGAGATTTCAGTCACGTCATCACAACTCAGTAAGTGCAGGAGCTTGGCGGATTCGCACTTAGAAATGGTTTTGGACAACTGCTGAAAGCTCATCGAAACTCCTGAAATTTGGGTCCAGGACTTTTGCCGGTGAAGAAACAGCAGGATCTTTTTCTTTTTTGCTGGCGAGCACATATGGAGACATAAATATTCCATGCCCTCATCGTGTTTTACAAGCTCAGGTCAATTTGCTACTAAGCAAGAAGAAAACCGTTTCGCTCTTACATCATATTAGTGATTTCCTTTACAATGTAATTAAAAATAGCACTTGTGCTGGAGGTTAGATCAAGCCCATTGCAGTTATAAAATATTTACAATAAAATAGACTTCGGGTCATAATGCCAGGATTTATCCGTCCCCCATCCTCCATTGCCCCCAGATGTAGCTAATAGCATAGCAAGGAAGCTGGGGAGAAAAAGTCAATGCCGCATTATACAATTTGACATCAATTCCTCGCACGCTTGATAAACCTTGAGGCAACCTCTGTATTTAGTATGATAGCATTCATAGTACCAGCCAGGGAAAACAACAATTCCCAACAGATTAGGAAACAGGATTTTCCCCCAGCTCCAAGAGAAAGTCCTGCAGGAAAAATGCAATATACAAGATTCACAACATATTTACAATATCTTTTATTTCTGCACAGAGAAAAGTCTCTTTAAAACTCTTCACCTCATGCACCAGTTTGAAAGTAAATAAATAGAAGCACACAGACAAAAGTTAACCCTGTTTGAATTCGGACATGTCCTCAACCAATGGGAGGGGAGAGAGGTAGCGAAGCCACATTCATAGAATTGTAGAATTGTAGAGTCAGAATGGATCCTGAGGGTCATCTAGTCCAACCCCATGAAATGCAGGAATCTGAACAAAAGCATCCATGACATCTTGTTTGTTATGTTTGACTAGCAAACTGTCTGTCATTATGACTGGTGTGGTGCGGATGACAGCAGGACAATCAAGTAGGTGGGGAGGAGGAGACTCAGCCACTGAGAATCAAGCCCTGCTCTTCATCTACATAGTGCCACTTTGGGTTCGGTCTCTTGGTCACACTAGACTGTGACACAACAGTTAGGATTTCAATATAGCTAGATCATCAAAGCCCATCAAAAGCTTCTCATTGAGCATGGACCAGATCAAAATTTACAGAGCGAAACCACAGTGTCAGGGACTGGACTGAAGAGGAGGCTTGGGAGCCAGCCCCTTCTTCCCTTCTGCTTCCCTTGGAGGGGGGGGGAACTGTCTCCCCTTTCCCCAGTAGTTTCCAGAGAAAAGGGAGAACAGTAATTATTATTATTATATTATTATTATTATTACCCACCCATCTGGGTGGTTCCCAACTGATCACCAATAAGAATAAAACTTCAAACAATAAAAACTTCCCTGCCTTCAGATGTCTTCTAGAAGTCAGATAGTTGTTTATTTCATTGACATCTGATGGAAGGGTGTTCCACATGGTGGGTGCCACTACCGAGAAGGCCCTCTGCCTGGTTCCCTGTAACCTCACTTCTCACAGTGAGGGAACCACCAGATGGCCCTCCTCAGCGCTGGACCTCAGCATCCAGGGTGAACGATGGGGGTGGAGACGCTCCTTCAGGATTGTATTACAACAAAACACAGAGCTGCCAAGTTATGAGATCTTAGGGGAAGGAGGGGGAGTTGGAGAACTTCCAGCAGAGACTTCCTTGGAGAGCACAGAAGCCCCACTCTCAGCCCGTACTTGTCGCTCACTCAGAATTCAAGAGCAAAGGGCTCAATGACTTTTGACTCCTTAAGCCTCCCATACAGCCAAGGGCTGTAGCTGGGGAAGGAAGGGGCTCAGAGTGAGTAACGTCACCATGGTGTTAAGACTGGGCCGCTTGCCTTGCTCCACAATTGCTGAATAAAAACCACAAATATGAACTCTCTTGTTTCTTCTTTGATCCTCGATGCTACCGGGGGAGGAGAGATTCCCTCGAGCCTGACACACAGATTCCCTATGCCTCATATAGCATGAGGGGAGGTGCCCCAAAGGAGTTCGACAGAATCTGCCCATCTCTAAGTTAAAGGTAAAGGGACCCCCGACCATTAGGTCCAGTCGTGGCCAACTCTGGAGTTGCGGCGCTCATCTCGCTTTATTGGCCGAGGGAGCCGGCGTACAGCTTCCGGGTCATGTGGCCATGATGACTAAGCCGCTTCTGGAGAACCAGAGCAGCGCACGGAAATGCCGTTTACCTTCCCGCCAGAGCGGTAACTATTTATCTACTTGCACTTTGACGTGCTTTTGAACAGCTAGGTTGGCAGGAGCAGGGACCGAGCAATGGGAGCTCACCCCGTGGCAGGGATTCGAACCGCTGACCTTCTGATCAGCAAGTCCTAGGCTCTGTTGTTTAACCCACAGCGCCACCTGCGTCCCATCTCTAAGTTAGGGCTGAGCTAAACTGCCAATTCCATCTTGTTTCATTCTCACTGGCATTCACGTCATAGCTCTGCCTTGTCCCATTTTGTGTGGACTTCTTTTCGTCAGAAAGGACACGAAGTCCACGTTTAGGCTGCCTGCATTTTGTACCTACTATTTCACATAAAATATGCCACTTTCGATGCATTTATCCTTAAGATACAATGTGCGTTTTCATGCACACTTTTCCCAGACCGAAACTATATTGCAAAATCTGGAGATGTGCTTAATATGGTTGGCATCAGCATTCTGGTCTGCTAGCAAGCTCAGACTAGGCTGGTCCACTGTGAAAAGCAGCCCAAAATCAAATCCCTCCCCCATTCCTACTCCTGGCTGCTGGGCGGAATGCATTTGTCTGCCCATGGCACATAAATGTCCTTCCATGCGCCTGTGTAGCTTCTGCGCCATGGGCAGAAACCATGCCATATCTTTGGGGACTATGAGGACTTTCGTAGGCTCTAGAGTTATTGCCAGTTGCACACGCTGAACAAAATGCACATCACATGTGTATCTTCTGTTGGCAATAAATACAATCCCTTTACAGAAACCCATTATTTAAAAGAGAATAAAATGCTTGAGAGAACACAGTAGATCTCTAAACTGTCATCATCTCCCCCTGCTTCCCCCCTTTTGCATTATGAACATTAAACTTCAGCTTTCTTTTCTTTCCCTGACATATATAAATATATATATATATATTCAAATGCTGGTATTAATTCTGTAAATCTTCGGAACGGAACTGATAATTTCTTAAATATGCAAGTATACAGAGGTCTCCACACAGTTTCGGTATATCCTTCCTGAGTTTCAAAGTCACACTAAAAACATATAACCTCTGTCAAAATTTACTAAAATAGCTTTTTTCTTCTTTGCCGTATCAGAAATAATTGCCCCTTGCATTTACAGTGTCTTTATGATGGGAGGTTGCGAGAAGGAACTGAATCAATGTTAGGCAGTAAAGTGGCAGGAAAAAGGTAAAGAACATACAGTTTTTCTACAGTTGAAAAACAAAGTATTGCTCATAAAAGGGAACATTCACCATGAACGAACAATGAGCGTGATTCAGTCCATGTCAAATACTTCTGAAGCCCAAAGAATTCTAGATACTGTAGTTTGTCACAAGTGCTGGGAATGCTAGCTCTGTGAGGGTTAAACTACAGCTCCCAGGATTCTTTGGGGGTTGAGAAAAGTTTGCAGTCTAAGGGGCAACCCAAACCCCAGCTGCAAATTCCGGAGGGCAGAATGGGGCACAGAGCAGCAGAGCCACCATTCCATTTACAGCCTTGTCCTGGTGGCAGGCGATGAAGGCTAGAGGATTGTTGTATCAGCCTGCAGCTCATGCAGCCGCCATGCCCAAGTAGAACAAGATGCCATCTCATGACAGCCGTGGGACAAGCTGCTGCGATGCGAAAACTGGACGATTGTTCACCATGTGCATATAGGTCAGCCATGTCAGCTCAGAGTTGGAACGGACAAATATGCAAGCATCAGTTTCTCACCACCACCCCGATCCCAAGTCTGGTTTGCCCCATTTCTGCATCACGTTGTGAACTGTATTATAAATCCACATGGAAAATTTGTACTCATTTAAGCGCCTGTTTTTGTACTAATGCACACATTTTTGCAATAATTTCCCCCTAATATTTGTGAACGTTATTTTTTTTTTACTAATACGCATGTTCCTCTCATAAATGCTTTTCTTTGTATGCGTATTCTGCTTGATAACAGCACCATTTGAAGAAGTGTCAATTCAAATGATAAGCTGTAGTTTTGGTTTGCTCATAGTTTCAGAAGGTCCAGATTTCATTGATCTGCATTAAAATGAATGGATTTATCTTTCCTTGTCTGTCCCCTAAAGCTTGGGGACAATATCTGTTCTATATTATACGTAAGACAGGGCTGGCATTCAGCTGAAGATGCAGTCAGTACCGGTAATTTCTTTTCCCTAAGAGAAGGGGAAATTGTTAGAAGTCACCATCCACACCACGTCCCGACAAGACAGTGCAAGCATTCTGCTTCCTGAGAACCATATTTTGTACAAACATTGAAGGACCCTGGTAGACCTGCTGTTTCTACATCCAAGTCCATGGCTGGCTTCAGCCTGTTGGTTTGTTTACCTTCTTCTTCTGTATTCCAAAGCCAACTTCATATTGATACCTAGCTATCAAATATAGAAACATGTAAACAGAAGGTGCGTTGTCAAGAGGACAAGATTCCAGTCACCACAGCAAACTCATTCGGTGGGGGAGAACACAGGACAGGGTCAGCAGGAACAAGATGTACAACTTTAAGAAAAGCATTGTTGGAATTCACAAAATGGCGCCCTTCTGCATCCACTGTCCCCCTAACTACAAGGTCTCGGTTTTGAACTGATCATTGTTATTTAAAGCAGGAGACGGCTTGCTCTTCTGAACTTCAGTCCCTGCTTTGGATGTGTCCTGAAAAAGCAGCCTCGGCACCCACAAGGACGTTAAGATCCGTTTGTATTCCTTCCGGAAGTTTTGGTTCAGAAGTCCGTAGATTATTGCGTTAAGGCAACTGTTGAAGTAGGCCATGAAGTAACTCACCACAAACAACCACTCGGGGACCCTGGGCGCTATTTCAGAAGGGTTGATGGCCACAGCCAGCCCAATGAAGTTCAGCGGCGCCCAGCAGAAGGCAAAGATCACAAACACAACAAACATGGTGACAAAGTTCCTGAAGTCACTCGGCTTCAGCCTCAGCTTGACTTCTGACTTTACCCTCCTCCGCACTTGGATCACCAGGATCCAGATTCGAAGGTAGCAGAAGCTCACGATGGTGATGGGCAAGATGAAGTGGATGACGACCACGGCAATGGTATAATAGGAGCTGGCCGTCTGGGTGAAGGTGCACGAATAGATGCGCGGGTCGTACTTGAGAGAGCCGACGAAAAAATTGGGCACCGTCGCGATAACCGTCAGCACCCAAATCAAGCAGACGTACATCATGGTGTTCCACCAACTGTACACTTTGTCGTACGCAAAACTGTGGCATATGTAGCAGTACCTGTTGATTGCGATGGCGGTGATGTTGAAGATGGAGCCAATGACGCTCAGTCCCATCACAAAGCCGCTTGCTTTACAGTGCATATCCCCCAAGGACCAGCCATTGTGGAAGATGGCCGAGAGGACTAAAGGGAAAGGGTACAAGGCCACCACTAAGTCTGCCAGGGCCAGGCTCACCACAAACGCATTACCTAGGAGAAGGAGAGAGAAAGAGAAGAAACACACACACATAATAATAATTAATTGGACATCCCAACTCACAGGAAACTAACAAACACCTTCAAGTGACAAGTAATAAGGAGCAACAGAATACCAGAAATGCATGCCTGTTAAGATTGAAAACCCAACTCTAAAATACGGACGCTCCCCCAAAACTGAATATTGTGTTCTACCAACCTATGCCCACCTGAAGAGTCTGAGGGACAATCACCCAAACACAACACTATGTCTTCACATAGTGGTCTTCAGGGGGTGCAATTGGGGGGTGGGGAGTTGGTGGCTGCCTCTCAGTAATAGTCAGGAAGATATCTGCCTTTGATCTGCCAGTAAGTCTCCCTTCCAGCCTTTCAAAATGGCTGAAGTCCCCTCACTTTTGCTCTCATGATTTGTGATTTAAACTCAGGAGGAGGACACCTCTTGGCCCATGATGTGTTAGAAGGCAAGGATTCCCAAAGTGATATCCAATTTCAGATGTTATTGGATCCATCATCCATCACCGTTGGCTATGCTGGCTGATGGGAGTTTGGGGGGGTTTCAACATCTGCAGGGCACCATCTTGGCTACCCCTGGTATAAACTTCACAACAGTATGCCTGTCAGCTCATAATCTTCTTTGACTCTGCTAACTGATCAGGATGCTGGCAGATGGGATGACCATGCTCATTCATTTCTCAGAATTGCAAATAAAGCCCTCCATCCAACAATGGGGAAAATAATAATAATAATAATAATAATAATAATAATAATAATAATAATAATAAAATTTATTTATACCCCACCCTCCCCAGCCAAGACCTGGCTCAGGTATAAAAACAACAGATTAAAATACAACTTAAAACCAAGATTAAAATGCAACATTAAAATGCAGCCTCATTTCAGTAGAAACTCAAATCAAAAACGTTTTGGGGGATGAAAAGGTCAAATATTCACCAAGGCCAACTACCTAGACTGGTTCTACGGGGGCCAGAAAAAAGCCAGGGAAGTCCTCAAATACTTGTTCCATCACAGAAAGAGAAAGGAAAGAGGGGGAGGGGATCAAGTTGATTCCAAGCCAAAGGCCAGGTGGAAAAACTCTGTCTTACAGGCCCTGTGGAAAGAAATCAGATCCTGCAGGGCCCTGGTCTCATGAGACAGAGCGTTCCACCAGGCCGGAGCCAGTGTTGAAAAGGCCCTGGCTCTGGTTGAGGCTATTCTGACTTCCTTAGGGTCAGGGACTACTAGGGTGTTGCTATTTATGGACCTTGAGGCTCTCCGTGGGGCATACCGGGAGAGGCGGTCCCGTAGGTACGAGGGTCCTAGGCCGTGAAGGGCTTTAAAGGTCAAAACCAGCACCTTAAATCTGACCCTGTACTCCACCGGGAGCCAGTGCAGCTGGAAAAGCACTGGGTGAATATGCTGCGATGGCAGAGACCCCGGGAGGAGCCTCGCTGCAGCATTCTGCACCCGCTGGAGTTTCTGGGACAGCTTTAAGGGCAGCCCTACGTCGAGCGAATTACAGTAGTCAAGCCTGTAATTGCTTCTGGGTTTCAGGAAACCTCAGGAGGGGGAAGTGCTCTTGTGCTGAGGTCCTGCTTGCAAGCTTCCCAGAGGCATGTGGTTGGCCACTGTGAGAACAGGGTGCTGGACTGGACAGCCCACTGGCCTTATCCAATAGGCTGTTCTTGTGTTTTTATGTTCCTATGGCCTTAACCAAGCCATTTGTCTCTTAAGTTTCCTGTCCCTAAAATGGACTGTTCTCCTTTGCAGGGTTTGCTTATGAGGACGAAACTACTCTTGTTACTCCCTTTGCAAGCTAAAAAAAAAGGAATGATAACCAACAGCCCCTGTTATGGACTGATGGTTCATGATGCAGTCTGTTTACTGAAGCTAAGTACCATATTTTTCACTCTATAAGATGCACCAGACCACAAGATGCACCTAGTTTTTGGAGGAGGAAAACAAGAAAAAAAAAATATTCTGAATCTCAGAAGCCAGAACAGCAAGAGGGATCGCTGCGCAGTGAAAGCAGCGATCCCTCTTGCTTTTCTGGTTTCTGGGATAGCTGCGCAGCCTGCATTCGCTCCATAAGATGCACTCACATTCCCCCTTACTTTTTAGGAGGGAAAAAGTGAGTCTTATAGAGCAAAAAATATGGTAGGTCTGGGTTTGGTCACTGCCTGGATGGGTAGACCACTGGCTTGAGTTCCATGGAGAAAAGAGAGACAGGATTTAAAGGTATCAAATAAAGATATTCTGGAACAGTGACAATGAATCACTTGCCTCTTCTGAAAAACGGCACAAATTGAACTGACCTGCAGGAATGTATTTTCCTTTAAGTGATGATGAGCTGCTTGCTTTCAACCACTGATGTTCTGCCACCAGAGAGCAATTTGGGAAGAAAGCACCTCCTCTATACCTTACCGAAATGCTGACAACAATGTAGATAACTCAAAGCAATAAGAACCCAATGAAAAGAAACAAAAGCTTTCAAATGCTTAGAAGTCTCTGGGATCCTTGAAACGCATTCCTCCCCTCCTGGCAAAGCAATGGAAGCTCTTTGTCGATCTTTAAATGATGTTCCTTTCATCACTTTGCTCTCTCTATATAAAAAGCAATTCCTTTCTCCCCGCCTCCCAACAGCAGGATATTAGAATTGATATTGGGGGGGGGGGGGAAGGGAGCGCATTTCTCGCAACATTTCTTCTGCAGAGTTTGTAGGATGAAGGCCAAGTCAAATCTGCAGTGTCTTTCTAACTGTGTTTATAATAGGAAAGCTCTTAATAGTAGGTTTTTGATTTCTAGGCAGTAATGGGTATGGGGAGCTTTAATTGGATCTCTGTTTGCTTGCCTGCTTTTATGAAAATAAAAGTAATATACACCACTTTGCCCCATATAAGCCCACTTAACCCCTTTGATCTGTGGACCTGGCATTATTAGAAATGCCTCATAATACTCAGCCTGCAGTCGTGTTGGAAATCGGTCATTTGGTGTGGTTGGCACATAAACTTTGGAACTCCCTGCCTATGGACACCAGGCAGATGCCTTTGTTATATACTCTTTTGGGTACCTGCTTAAAACATTTTTGTTTAGGCAAGTCTACCCAGACACTGGGTTAAACCACAGAGCCTAGGACTTGCTGATCAGAAGGTCGGCGGTTCGAATCCCCACGACGGGGTGAGCTCCTGTTGCTCGGTCCCTGCTCCTGCCAACCTAGCAGTTCGAAAGCACAACAAAGTGTAAGTAGATAAATAGGTACCATTCTGGTGGGAAGGTAAACGGCGTTTCTGTGCGTTGCTCTGGTTCACCAGAAGCGGCTTAGTCATGTTGGCCACATGACCCGGAAGCTGTATGCTGGCTCCCTCAGCCAATAAAGAGAGATGAGCGCCACAACCCCAGAATCATCCACGATTGGGCCTAATGGTCAGGGGTCCCTTTACCTTTACCCAGACACACAGACACACATGTTTTCATCCCTTTTACTATTAATTTTAATTGTTTTAAATTGTTTTAACTGTTGTTGTTTTTACTGATGATTTTAATATTTCTTGTACACCATTTGGAGATCTTACTATAATCAAGAGGTATAGAACTGTTGTTCAGTAAATAAATAATAACTTGCTTTTAATTTTTTTAATGCACTTATCCATCCATCCATCTGAAATTTTTATAGAGTTGGAGAACACCTCAGAGGTCATCTACTCCAACCCACTGCTAAACACAGAGTGCAATCCCTGGTAGATAATCACCCCATACTTCATAAACATATGTGGTGTTTGCCCTCCTATGTGTGTGACATCATACTGGGTTCATAGGGAAATGGTTAACTAATTGTAAAATGACTAACCAATGGGAACCCAAGGGGTGGAGTTAACTGTGTATAAGGTTTAAGCACAGAGGGGTTTTTAGGGAGTTAGAGTTGTTGAGAAGACAGTCTGGAGTTAGAAGAGACAAAGAAGATAAGTCTGTGGGTTGGGCTAGTCTGGTGTGAGAGAGGGAGAGAATTTGTTAAGGGGAGTCAGTCAAACAGTTGAGATAATCAGTCAGAAGGTATTAGGAAGGTACAGGCCAGTAAGGAAACTAAAGTTAAGATACTGGCAGGAATATTATCTGAGAAACAATGAACTTATTAATGTTTGTAAAATAAACTTGGTTTTTTTGGTTCACTTTTAACAACTGACTGGACTCAGTGTTTTACCAGAGAGTAACTGGTTGGTGGCAGTGGGGAGGTGAGCACAGTGGTGGCACAGGGATCAATAGACCAATAAAAGTCTGGGGACCCTGTGTGATCGCCACAACCTCCAAGGATGAAGACTGTACCTCTTACCATTATAAAGTTCCACCTAATGTTTATCCAAAATCTGCTGGTCCTAGTTCTTCCCTCTGGTACAACAGGAGAAAAGGTTGCTTCCACATCTTTGTATTTAACACACTTTTATACCACTTTGCCAGCCATGTTTCACCGCAAAGAATCCTGGGAACTGTAGTTTGTTATGGGCACTGAGAGCAGTTAGAAGACACCCCCCCCACACACACATGCCACCACAGAGTTACAATCCCTAGAGTCAATTCCTTTTCCAAAGGACCTCTGGCAATGGCAGGTCTGCAAGAGATATACACCGGCTCCCTCAGCCAGTAAAGTGAGATGAGCGCTGCAACCCCAGAGCCGTCCGCGACTGGACCTAACGGTCAGGGGTCCTTTTACCTAACAACTCCCAGTACCTCTAAGAAGCTACAGTTTCCATATTCATTTGTGGGGAGCCATGGTTGTTGAAGTGATATGAGTGTTAGAATTCCTGCTCCATGATTGCAGTCATGGGATTGTTGTCTTTCACATGACGGTATATGTTTTGACTCCACAGAGTGGGAAGTGATGGAGACAGGATGTCTGTGTTACTGTGTTCCGTGAAGTGGGACTATTGTCCTTTGTTCTTTTCCTCTTTGCTGTCTCATGCTAGAGAGAGAGGGAGCCATGTTGCAGTGCTCCGTGTGTGTTTATATGTAAATAAAGTAGATTAGCCAAAATGCTGAGTTGCGGAACTCTGCGGATCCCTAAGTGTGCCAGTGTCGGTTGGCATCGGTCGCTGTGATGTTTGGGCTGAAGAAAGCTTTTGAAGCTCCCGAACGATTGACCAGGAGGGAGGGAACATGCCAGTTGGGCATGTGTCTCTACCAGGGTCCTACTCGAGTGTAGGCTGAACTCCTGACAATGAGAATGCCATGGTGCAGGTGTGATCCCAAGTCTGCTCCATCTACTGTGGGACAGCCCCTTAGTTATTTGAAGTTAGTTAAAATGTCCCCCACAACCATTGCCTGAATTCTCTCCTCCAGCCTAAACACAGTCCAGAGTTTCAAATGCCTCGTCTTGCTTCCAAAACTGGAATGGTGCATTCAGAGCCTTTTGCTCACAGTTTAGGGTTGCCATATTTTGAAGAGCAGAAAAGAGGTCGCTATGATGGCTCTTGTTTTAAGTACCCCTACTATATGTAGGCTATAGAAGCTGTGATATATATTGCTGGGGGAGGGGGGCAGGAGAAGAGAAGAGGAAAGCAAGTCTTCAACCAGCAGTTATGTCTATGTCTCATCCAGAAACTATAGCCAGACACATTTTGGCGAATTTTAAAGATGTCCACCCAGGCAGAAATTTTACCCCTGACAAAGAGGACATGTCCTGGAAAAAGAAGACACATGGCAACCATAGCTCACTGCACCTCTGATGGTGCCTGGTTTTGCTTCTAGGCCCCCCACCCCCAGTATGTGGCCCTTCGAAAGTTGACTAGAAGGAAATGTGGCCTCTGGAAAGGCTGAAAAAGGCCCCGCACCTCTGTTTTATGCATCCTAACAAGAACCATTTACAGGTGGAAGGTGGAAGCATGCCCCTGATTTTTAATACAGAGGGGTGGTGAAAATGCATATTGGCTATGCTTAAAAGTACAATGTCCCCATGGTGGAGGATACTCAAGATTTCCCTTACGGTGCCTCCTTGTGTGTGTCCTTGGTACCTTTTCCTATGCAGGGTTATGCCCCAAATAAATGTAGCCTTAATTAAACTAGTTCCCCTTTCTTTGTAGTGAATGCATATGCAATTTCGTTTTGTTTTGAAAGATTAAAATATAGATTATGCAAAGCCAGTCCCAGTGGGGAGAAGAGACATCTTATTGCCAGCTGATGTGGAACAAAATATATGCAGAAGTAAGTTGCCATGAACAACAGCAACAACAGCAAGAATGGGAATCTGCCAGATACATAAATGGAGAACTATAACTACAGTTGTCAGCACACCAAAAAACAGAGAGATGCTAGTATCTAGAACTGAAACTCTGCCCTTACCATTATATCCTTCTGACCGTGAACAAAACATAACCAAGTATAGGACCAAGATGAGGACTGCGGAGCAGAGAGCGAGTCCTGACATGATAAAGGTGCTGCGGTTGAGTGGCTCCCAAGTCCAGGAATTGTGTATGGCAGCCTGTTCTAGATGGGGTTGCACCCTCCCTCAAGGAACAGGTATACAGCCTGAGTTTACTCCACATCTAACACTGTTGATGGAGACACAAGTAGCCTCCATTGTGAGAGCCACTTACTAGCTTCTGCTGGTTCATCAGCTACGGTCATTCTGGGATGAGACTAGGATGGTCATGGTGGTAAACCCATAACTCCCAAGACAGATAACTGCAATGGGCTCTACTGGTGGTTGCTGCTGGGCATGGGTGGGGAACTTACCCTCTTGTAGATAATGTTGGGATACAGCTCCTAAAGATTGGCACCCATCTGTCTCAGGAGACAATGGAGTGGTCATCTGAGAATGAAGTCAAACCGATATGTTAGCAGCACTGAGATGACCTCTCTGGGGCTCAAGGCTGGGCAGTGTGTATGGAGGTCCTGGGCTGCTCAGGTGACAAGACCCTGTTCTTGGCCTCGCTCACGTCATCTAAAGGAAAGCAGAACAGTATGTTTGGCACTAACTTGGCTGCAGGAGCTGCTGGAAGGAGGCATACAAAGTGCCACCCAACCATCTTAGGACTCCACTCCAGATCTGTGTCAGGTTTACACCTTAGCCTTTTCTTCTCCCAAAGATGCCCTGCAAGGCAGTGGAGGTTCAGGATCAGAGTTCTTCTTCTGCTAGATAGGCCACCTTCTCAGCTGCATGAGCCCCATCTGCCCCTCACTTCTCTCTACAGCACGGGCAGAAACTGCCTTCTTGACTATTGGACCCACTGTTGATCTCGTCTGCCAGAGCCTGTCTTTGCATGCAGGCAAAGTCTCTAAGTCACTGAGGGTTTGAGACCCATCGGTTACCCACACCTGGTTTAGCTGGCCAGTGGAAGCCGTTCCTAGGATGAGGCCACTGTCTCATGCTGGCAGCTTCTAGGAGCCACAGGTAAGAGCTGAATCCAAGGTGGGGGACCAAAGGTAGATGATCTACCCCAGAAGAAGCACGACCTGTCCCACACCAAAGGTACTACCTCTCCCATAACACTCCATACATACCATACACAGTCATGTGATAGACAACAATCTCATGACTGCAAACACAGAGCAGGAATCCTAACAGGGAATTGGAATCCAACAGCGTATGGAGGACACTATGTCACACCGGAGAAATATATTTTCAGAGCCCACCCTCTTTTTTGTGATTCTATATATTTTTTGGTACTCGTAAGTTTTCAAACTGTTTTTAATGTTGTATGTTAAATTGTTGCAACCTTAAATTGAAAGCGGGGGGCAGTAAAATATATAACTTCACCATCATCATCATCATGCTGACCTATTATCCTGC
The DNA here is from genome assembly GCA_034642415.1 of Podarcis siculus. Taxonomy (NCBI): domain Eukaryota; kingdom Metazoa; phylum Chordata; class Lepidosauria; order Squamata; family Lacertidae; genus Podarcis; species Podarcis siculus. The sequence goes on from JAXCMG010000037.1 coordinate 4,938,353, forward strand.
TCTCACCTGCCTCTTGCATGTTGATTGTTGCCAAATATGCTAGATCTTTTCATATCCCAAATCTTGGAAGAAGAGAAGAGTTTGGATTTGATATCCCGCCTTTCACTCCCTTTAAGGAGTCTCAAAGCGGCTAACATTCTCCTTTCCCTTCCTCCCTCCGTGAGGTGAGTGGGGCTGAGAGACTTCAAAGAAATGTGACTAGCCCAAGCATAATATAAACCACAAACCAAAGCCACAAATATGTGCTTGATATACAGTATCCAAGAATCATAGAATTATAGAGTTCGAAGGGACCAGAGTGTCAACTTGTCCAACCCCCTGCAATGCAAGAACCTTTTGCCCAAGTCCACACTCCTGAGATTAAGAGTCTCATCCTCTATAAACTGAACTGAGTCATCTCAGTTCTGTTCTGTTTCCTGATTAGCAAGCAACAGCATGCCCTCCAACATTTCTCTGGTGAAAATAGGGATGTCCCATTCCATCATGGTAATTTTGCTATTTATACCCCACACATCTTACTGGGTTGCCCCAGCCACTCTGGGCGGCTTCCAACATATATAGAAACATGAAACATTAATAAAATAATAAAACATTAAACATTAAAAAAAACCTTCCCTATACAGGATTGCCTTCAGATGGCTCAGGGGTTGGATAACTCCATACCCTTCAACATTTCTCCAGTGAAAATAGGGACATCCTAGTGAAAAGTGGGACCAAATCAGAAACCAGGACAGCTTCTCTAAATCTGGGATGTCCCTGGAAAATAGGGACACTTGGAGGGGTCTGCAACAGGTCCACAGTGCTGCAGGTGTTTTCTCTGTTTGCATACTCTCCTAACCTACCACAGCTGGCAAAATAAACAATCCTCATCACTCCATTGTTAACTGGGGCTTTAAGCTCCCCCACACAGATAAAGCTACTCAGCTACCGCCTCCCAAAAAGATCTCATTCAGCATTAATAAAGGTGATTATGATGACTCTCTGTTGCCACCTTGTGTCTCAGGGTAATTCCGTGAAAATGTCAACCTACAGACTCATTTTTCATTCATATACAGCAGGGAAGGCCAGGCGGTAGATCGCGATCTACTGGTAGATCACAGGGTGCCTGTGGTAGATTGTGGTAGCTCACGGGACTACTTCCACCCCCCAACAACTTTGAGCTCCCAAAAAAAGTTCAATAACTTTGACTTCTCCAAAAAAAAGCTCAAAAAATTTTACTGTCCCCCAAAAGCTCAGCAACTTTGATTTCGACTTTCTAAAAAAAGCCCAACAACTTTGGTCAACCCAGTGAGTAGATCACCGCCAGCTTTTTTATAGCAGGAGTAGATCACAGTCTCTTGGAAGTTGGACAAGCCTGATATACAGTATATAGTTAACATGTTCTATATCATTTTAAAGACAATTTCTCAAAGTTTCATTACCTGACAACAGTTTCTTTAAAATGACATCGTACACATGAGTAAAACAAGAAGAGGCGTGACATGCAAAGTGACGAAGAATTTCCTCTACTATTTTTCTACAGTCTACTTAAAGTCATCCCTAAAAAAATATAGAATCTGTTTTAAAATGGAAAATCAAATATTGAAAGATACCAACACTTACTTCCTGCCCTCCTGAAAGCTGAAAAGCCATATCTTGATTGTGTTCATGTGAACGTAAGCAAAGTGTTAGGTATTGTTAAGGTACTGCCCAGAAGAGAAGATCTTACTTTGCTTCTGTGCTATACCCACATTTTGAGAGGAGTGAACAGGACTGGTCCTCCTTCCATAACTGGTCTTCCCTTCCATAACTTTGGGGAAAGGTAGACCCTGGTCTGTCCTCTAGGCAGTGGTGCTGGGTGTGATAGTGGCTCTTTCCCCCATCTGTGAAATGTCATGTGGCATGTCACTAATTCTCACAGTAGCCACAAATTTAGCAGGCTGTTACCTGAATCAAATATCCATTCTTAAGGAAATCGGCCCTGAGTGCTCACTGGAAGGACAGATCGTGAAGCTGAGGCTCCAATACTTTGGCCACCTCATGAGAAGAGAAGACTCCCTGACAGAGGATGAGATGGTTGGACAGTGTTCTTGAAGCTACCAGCATGAGTTTGACCAAACTGCGGGAGGCACTGGAAGACAGGAGTGCCTGACGTGCTCTGGTCCATGGGGTCACGAAGAGTCGGACACGACTAAATGACTAAACAACAACAACAACAACACCTGAATCAAATCACTCTTTTTGCAGCCTCTGCTTTCTCACCAGCCATCTGCAATGTAAGCATAACATCAGCCCACCTTGCAAGGTCGTCGTAGTGCAAAAATGCCAGTGAAGTGCTATGAATACTCAGAAAGCGCTTCAGGGACCGGATGCCTTATTATTAGGGCCAACTGATAAGATGAGCTACATACACATCACATTCTTTTATAATGCCCACATCATAATGCTGTTATGCAAATCTATGGTGTGACCACATCTGGAATGCTGTGTGTGGTTCCTGTCACTTCAAAAGGGATATTGCAGAGCTGGGAAAGGTTAAGAAAAAGGCAACAAAAAATGATCAAGGCGATGGAGCAACTCTCCTGTGGGAAAAGGGTGCAGTGTTGGGGACTCTTTAATTTAGAGAAAAGGAGAGTCGGCGGTGACAGGATAGAAGTTTGCAGAATTATGCATGGCATGGAAAAAGTGGATAGAGAAAAGGTTTTCTCCTTGTCTCATAACACTAGAATCCAGTGAGGCTGAAAGTTGGAAGATGTGAGGACACATGAAAGAAAGTGAAGCAGCAGCAAAAGAGAGCCAGTGTGGTGTAGTGGTTCAGAGCGGTGGACTCGTAATCTGGTGAACTGGGTTCGATTCCCTGCTCCTCCACATGCAGCTGCTGGGTAACTTTGGGCCAGTCACACTTCTCTGAAGTCTCTCAGCCTCACTCACCTCACAGAGTGTTTGTTGTGGGGGAGGAAGGGAAAGGAGAATGTTAGCCGCTTTGAGACTCCTTAGGGTAGTGATAAAGTGGGATATCAAATCCAAACTCCTCCTCTTCTTCTTCTTCTTCTTCTTCTTCTTCTTCTTCTTCTTCTTCTTC
>JAXCMG010000037.1:4941423-4970221 GCA_034642415.1 Podarcis siculus
TCTTCTTCTTCTTCTTCTTCTTCTTCTTCTTCTTCTTCTTCTTCTTCTTCTTCTTCTAAAAAGGGGCTAATGCTATTCTAGGCTGCATCAATAGAAGTCTAGTGTCCACATCAAGGGAAGTCATAGTACCACTCCATTCTGCCTTGATCAGACCACACCTGGAATACTGTATCCAATTCTGGGCACCACAATTTAAGAAGGATGTTGACAAGCTGGAATGCGTGCAGAGAAGGGCAACCAAGATGATCAAGGGTCTGGAAACCAAGCCTGATGAAGAACAGTCGAAGGATTGGGGTATGTTTAGCCTAGAAAAGAGGAGATCTTCAAATATCTCAAGGGCTGCCACATGGAAAATGGAGCAAGCTTGTTTTCTCCTGTTCTGGAGAGTAGGACTCCAACCAATGTGAGCCAGTGTGGTGTAGTGGTTAAGAGCGGTAGTCTCGTAATCTGGGGAACCGGGTTCGTGTCTCCGCTCCTCCACATGCAGCTGCTGGGTGACCCTGGGCCAGTCACACTTCTCTGAAGTCTCTCAGCCCCACTCACCTCACGGAGTGTTTGTTGTGGGGGAGGAAGGGAAAGGAGAATGTTAGCCACTTTGAGACTCCTTAAAGGGAGTGAAAGGCGGGATATCAAATCCAAACTCTTCTTCTTTTTCTTCTTCTGACAGTAAGAGCTGTTTGACAGTGGAACAGTCTCCCTCATTGGAAGTTTTTGAGCAAAGGTTGGATGGTCATCTGTCATGGATGCTTGAGCTGATATTCCTGCATTGCAGGGGGTTGGACTAGATGACCCCTGGTGCCCCTTTCAGCGCTACAATTCTGTGATTCTACTTCTTCATGCTGTGCATAAAGTATGGAACTCATTATCGCAGGAGGCACTGATGGCCACCAATTTGGTTGGCTTTAAAAGAGGATTGGGCAAAGCAGTGGAAGATAAGCATATCAACGGCTACTGACTCCGATGGCAATGTTCTGCCTCCACTGTCTCTGAATGCCAGTTGCTGTGAACTGTAAATGGAGACAGTGCCGTTGTGCTCGGATCCTGTTTGCAGGCTTCCTGCAGGCATATGGTTGGCCAACGTGAGAAGACGTCGCTGGACTAGATGGGCCATTGGCCTGATTGAACAGACTCTTCTTATGCTATTATATGCTCAAACCAATGCAGTCTTTTCCTATGCAAAGAATCTTAGTAGAGGTCTAGGAGATAGTCAGATGGTGTGTTACAGGAGTCATGCAACTGCAGTTCACTGGGAATTTTCCATGATTTGTAAGGACAGGTCAATATTGGATTACACTGCTATCCACAATGTAATCCGAGCCCCAGGCGGACACAGGGCATATGACACCAACACCCAGTAGAACGATTAATAACTGCCAGAATAGTAGCAATCCCAGTCTGCCCTCTTAACGGGCACAGTCAAGTCCTGAAGATGAAGATGAAGAATACCAACAGGCATGGCAAATGATAACCCTGTTGGCATGCAACCAAGGAAACGGGGGCAATTGGCAGGCCCCCAGCTGGCTCCAGCCCACTGGCCGGTGTGCCGGGCGAACTCCAGTCCCTTGGTACAGCATAATAATTTATTATTTATACCCCGCCCATCTGGCTGGGTTTCCCCAGCCACTATGGCGGCTTCCAACAGAACACAAAAATACAATAACCTATTAAACATTAAAAGCTTCCCTAAACAGGGATGTCTTCTAAAAGTCTGGTAGTTGTTTTTCTCTTTGACATCTGATGGGAGAGCGTTCCACAGGGTGGGTGAATCTGCGCACCATGAATCTGTGGCCCGAGCCTCAGAAGCTAGGGCACAATACTCAGCAGAGTAAACGCTGCACAACAGAAGTAGCAGGAGAGGTTGTGTGAGCATATTTAAAAGCAGTTTATTCAGCGTACATCAGGACAAAAGGAAACATGTCTGCTCTCCTTCGTGTCCAAAGCAAACAGCAAAAGCTATACACAAACGGAAGTTCCCAGCAAGCTGTGCTGGAGTGTAAACAGTCATGCGACACACAACAACCATGCCTGTTCCTTAAGGTGGAATGGACTATCCCAACAAACCCTTGCCCTGAGGAAAAGTTGTAGCTCTGTAGCTGAGCAACCGGAACACTGTGTATAGCTCTGGTGCCCTCACCTCACAAAGGATATTGTAGGGTTGGGAAAAGGTTCACTGAACTAAGCAAGGGGGTGGAGCGATTCCCCTATAGAAGTGGTTTTTGACCAGTGTGCCGTGGAACCCTGGGTTGCCTTGAATGATAGTGAGGGAGCCCGCGGGCAGCACCCCTCCTCTGATGCCCTCTTGTGTCTCTGCCTCCCAAAGGCTTGCACAGCTGTTTATTGCAGCAGCCCTGGCTGTAAGTTCTGTCGGCAAATGGTGCCTCTGGGAGGTATTTTTCTTTGGGGTGGGTTGGGGGGCAGCTCAGAGATCAGAGATGGCAGCAGCTACTGCCCAGAGGACTCCCAAGGAGAAGGGAGAGGAGAAGGGAGAGGAGGAGGAGGAGGAGGAGGAGGAGGAAGAGGAAGAGGAAGAGGAAGAGGAAGAAGAAGAAGAAGAGGAGGAGGAGGAGGAGGAGGAGGAGGAGTTTGGATTTGATATCCCGCTTTATCACTACCCAAAGGAGTCTCAAAGCAGCTAACATTCTCCTTTCCCCCCCCCAAAAAGCACTCTGTGAGGTGAGTGAGGCTGAGAGACTTCAGAGAAGTGTGACTAGCCCAAGGTCTCCCAGCAGCTGCATGTGGAGGAACGGAGACACGAACCTGGTTCACCAGATTACGAGTCTATTGCTCTTAACCACTACACCACACTGGAGGCTGAGGGAACACTCCACAAGGGAGGGTGTTTGAAAAAGGGTGAGAGGCAGCCAGCTGTTGAGGCAAGGGGTGATATAACAGGGCTCCTGAGCCCCACAGGGTGCCACAGAAAGAAAGAATGTATTTGGTCAAGGGAGCTGTGGACTCCAAAAAGTTGAAAACCTCTGTAAAGGGTGCAGAATTTTGGGGACTTTTTGGTTTAGCTAAAAGGAGAGTAAGAGGGGTCACAATGGAAGTTTATAGAATGGTGCTAGGTGTGGAGAAAGTGGACAGATATTTTTTTTTTCTCCAGGGGTGGCAAGCCCCAGGGGTCCCAACTTTCATAAAATATTGGGGGGGCACATGCATTGAATGGCAATGCCCATCAATTTGGGGGAGCAGTCCCCTCAAATATTTCATGGGGGGGTTGCTCTAGTTATCTCCCGCTTGGACTATTGCAATGCGCTCTATGTGGGGCTACCTTTGAAGGTGACTCAGAAACTGCAATTAATCCAGAATGTGACAGCTAGACTGGTGACTGGGAGTGGCCACCAGGACCACATAACACTGGTCCTGAAAGATCTTCATTGGCTCCCAGTACATTTCTGAGCACAATTCAAAGTGTTGGTGCTGACCTTTAAAGCCCTAAACAGCCTCAGCCCAGTATACCTGAAGGAGCGTCTCCACACCCATGTGTTCAGCCTAGACACTGAGATCCAGCGCCGAGGGCCTTCTGGCAGCTCCCTCACTGCGAGAAGTGAGGTTACAGGGAACCAGGCAGAGGGCCTTCTCGGTGGTGGCGCCTGCCATGTGGAACGCCCTCCCAGCAGATGCCAAGGCAATAAACAACTATTTTACTTTTAAAAGACAACTGAAGATGGCCCTGTTTAGGGAAGTTTTTAATATCTGACACTATTGTTTTTAATATTCGGTTGGAAGCTGCCCAGAGTGACTGGGGAAACCCAGCCAGATGGGCGGGGTATAAATAATAAATGATGATGATGATGATGATGGTGATGATGAAGGGAACTTGACCCCAAGGAGTTGGCTCCTATGCTATTCCCCTGAGCTGGCTTCTGACTTGCCGGATGAGCCTATGACAACCAGCCTGCACTCAACAAGAGCTCTTAGAAAATCGAGCCCTTTCTGTACCTAAGAGCTACGAAGCTACATTACCCAGCATGTGCTTGAGGAGTCAAGTGCTGTTATGAGCCACTGCTAGTCTTAACCACCTGCTCCTTTGGGGAAAAGGGCCTTAAAAGCCATCGTCTGTTGGTATGCCTCATCTTTGTAACAATGCACTGCAGATTGGTAAGGTGAGTAAAAGTACGGGTGCAATGGAAAACTGATTCAAGCAACCTGTCTCCTAAAGCTTTGGCTGGAAAGTCTAGCAAATTCATGGAACAATAACCTCAAAGATCCCAGGCTCAAACTTGCTTGCAAAGAAAACCTTTGTCTGCCTCTCCACGAGAGTCAACATGATCCCAGGATTTGAACCAGACAAATACCTTTGCATTACGTCTCTCGTTATCTTCTCTGCCCAAGCAGAATGCAAGGGACAAAATATATGTGACTGAGCAGCAAAATAGTCTGGCTGTAATGATGAATGGGGCAGAGCCCAGCTTAAGGAGGCAACAGAGAGTGACATTGAGTACTTATTTATAAGATGTAATGGAGGTGCTGTTTGTAAGGTGGAAAAAGAGGCCAGCTGGAAGAACGGTTTAACATCAAGTGAAGGATGTCGACTGGACTCTAAATAAGAAACGATGCGGCAATGTGAGGAAATGATGATGATCGTATGTTCAGAACTGGAGTGGGAAACCTGATTTTAAGAGATTGAGTTAAATCTCCATCGTTCTGCCCAGACACTGAGGTCCAGTGCCGAGGGCCTTCTGGCGGTTCCCTCGCTGCGAGATGCCAAGTTACAGGGAACCAGGCAGAGGGCCTTCTTGGTAGTGGCACCCGCCCTGTGGAACGCCTTCCCACCAGATGTCAAAGAGAAAAATAACTACCAAACTTTTAGAAGACATCTGAAGGCAGCCCAGTTTAGGGAAGCTTTTAATGTTTAACAGACCACTGTATTTTAATACTTTGTTGGAAGCTGCCCAGAGTGGCTGGGGAAACCCAGCCAGATGGGCGGGGTATAAATAAATTTTTATTTTTATTTCTATTATTATTATTATGCTGTACCAAGGGACTGGAGTTTGCTTTGCACACCGGCCGGTGGGCTGGAGCCAGCTGCGGGCTTGCCAATTGCCCCCACTTGTGAACAGTCCCCAAACGGAGATTTTTTTTTTTTTAAAGTCAGGGCAGCCACTTTTCCCATAAGAAATATCCCAAAATCTATACTGGCGCAATACTAGTTTGGGGCAATGCTTTTATCAGGCCAACCAAAAATGTCATAAAATAATGTTCACCAGTCTAATCGGGGGCACCAATGAAAGCAGGACTTGAGTGCAATGGCATTCACAAGGAAGGGAAGAAGGAAGCAAGAATTTCTAGCCTGCAAACTTTATATGGTAAAGGGACCCCTGAAAATTAGGTCCAGTCGCGACCGACTCTGGGGTTGTGGTGTTCATCTCGCTTTATTGGCCGAGGGAGCCGGCATACAGCTTCCGGGTCATGTGGCCAGCATGACTAAGCCGCTTCTGGTGAACCAGAGCAGTGCACGGAAACGCCATTTACCTTACCACCGTTTACCTTCCCGCCGGAGCGGTACCTATTTATCTACTTGCACTTTGACGTGCTTTTGAACTGCTGCGTTGGCAGGAGCAGGGACCAAGCAACGGGAGCTCACCCTGTCAAGGGGATTCGAACCACCGACCTTCTGATTGGCAAGTCCTAGGCTCTGTGGTTTAACCCACAGTGCCACCCGCGTCCCTGCAAACTTTATAACTTAAGAATAAAAAAATATTTGCATACCAGGAACTTGTGGGGCCTCAGTAAGAAAGTCATTTTAAATGGAAGCACCATATAACTTAAAAAGAGAGAGGGAGACTCCCCTACAGAATAAAATAGATCCTTGCAAGTATAGACAGTGCATGCTTCATTCATACTTGAACAGCACTGTCCATCCCAATGACCAACACTTTTCCTTTTACCCACCCACATATTAAGGGGTGTGTGTGGAAATCCTGAAGATTGTCACTGATCTCTAGTGAATTGCATCCAGCTTGCTCAACAGAAGTAGGATTGCAGCCAACACCTCTTTGTGTAGCAACCAAGGATAAAGTATATTCTGGCAGCCGTCCAGAGAAAGTTGTGCACAGTTAAAGCTCGCTGAAATGGATTCCAATAGGATGAAAGCGCACCCTCTGGAATGCAGCCAGGATGCGTGCAACCAAACTTCAATGCCTTATTCATACAGCTGCATTTCCATTGTAAGTGGTGCTGAAACTCCCCGCTGCTAAATCTTGCTACAGCCCAACTGGGAAAAGGAAGAAGCAGATGGAAGAAGACTACATGGGCTTCAGGTGGCTTAATATTATTCTAGTTTGCCCACTTGCAGATCCCCAGAAAATAGGAAATGCATTGCTGAAAAACGAGGACACAGATTTGGGTAAAATTTGCTTGTGCTGATTTACATGGAGAGTTGCAGAATGTTGACATCTCAGCAAGGAAACAGTTGGTGGTCCCCAGAAACAGGTATTATGAAGACATAGTCATCAGGGCTAATGTTATGTACTGAAGTCCTCACCCTGGGCCAGCAGGGGGATACTGTAGATAGTTGTGCAAACGAAGGATCGAAAGTGACGTTCAGTGATTGGATAGTTTGTATGCAAATGAAGGGTCGAAAGTGACGTTCAGTGATTGGATAGTTTTAGAAAGTTGCAACAGTTACATTGTTCTGGAGCTCTATATAAGCAGGCTGACTGAGCTCTTCAGTTCAGTTCTGTTCCAGCTTACAAATAAAGAGCTGCTTTGGAAGAATCGCTGTGTCGTCTGATATGTTCACCCACAACTTAACAGCTAATAGCCAAGAGAATAGCTTCATCTTCCATGAAATATAACGTCAAACGTAACAGGCCAGTCTAAGAATTCAGTCCACTGACGGCCAAAGGAATGAATTGCTCACTCGAAGCACCATCGTTGCAGCCACAAATAAGTTTTGGGAGCAATTTTTATCATCAGTTCCCCCACTCCCATCTCCAAAAAGAGATAAAGATTGGACAATCTGTGCTTGTTTCTTTGAGTGAAGTTTTAATTCAGCTCTATCTTGGGCAAAATTATTTCTCCTTCAGAATTAGACACAATGAAAGCACCAATTTCTCCCCGAGCCCCACTATTTCAAAAGATCAGATATTACTCCGCGTCTTACAAAAGAGGTTAGATACATTTATGTAACCGGCAAAGTGCTGCTGATTCATACCAATTACATTGGTATGCAATGGCAAGAAAAGCTTTCAGATGTTTAAATACAACCCTCTTGGTAAATGCTTTCCTTCCTTCAATGCTACTCCATAGGCAGATTTGCAACTATAGCACAAGTTAAACAAACAAACACAGAACATATGAAGAGCTCTGCTGGATTGGACTCAAATAACCAAGCCAAAAAGATAGGTGAGTTGCAGGCAGACTATGTTCCTCTGGTGACACTTAATAAAAATAAATAAATATAAACTAATCAACATAGAAAGTATCTTTGTTATGTCTTGTTTCTCCATGCCTCATTCTATAGTGTTGTGTATCAGTCAAAGCCAAGTACCATACTCTATCGAACCATTTGCAGCCATGGGCATCTTTCCAATGCAACCCCAGTTCCATGTGCACTGTCATAAGGAGGTGATTTATCAGATTCTTACAAGGGAGAAAAGAGCTAAGCTTGGTTATAATAATAATAATAACAGCAACAATTTTATTATTCATATACTGCCCATCGGACTGGGTTGCCCCAGCGCTCCCAACAGAATATTAAAAGCACAATAAAACATCAAACATTAAAAACTTCCCTAAACAGGGCTGCCTTCAGATGTCTTCTAAAAGTTAGATAGCTCTTTATTTCCTTGACATCTGATGGGAGGGCGATCTACAGGGTGAGCGCCACTGCCGAGAAGGCCCTCTGCCTGGTTCCCTGTAACTTCACTTCTCACAGTGAGGGAACTGCCAGAAGGCCCTCGGAGGAGGACCTCAGCGTCTGGGGTGAACGATGGGGGTGGAGGTGCTCCTTCATATTGCATTTCAATATCTCTGTGGAGGATATCTTTAAGGATCACAAAAGATTCCTGCCAAAATTTCTGCGCTTGTGGTCATTTCCACTGCTTTTAATATTGTATTTATGAATTGCTGTAATCCACCATGGGACCTCATATTGATTGCTGTTTCCCTCACCCCTATGTTTTTAGTTGTTTCTAAGTGATGACAAACCTAGACAGCATCTTAAAAAGCAGAGACATCACCTTGCCGACAAAGATCTGTATAGTTAAAACTATGGTTTTCCCAGTAGTGATGTATGGAAGTGAGAGCTGGACCATAAACAAGGCTGATCACTGAAGAATTGATGCTTTTGAATTATGGTGCTGGAGGAGACTCTTGAGAGTCCCATGGACTGCAAGAAGATCAAACCTATCCATGCTTAAGGAAATCAGCCCTGAGTGCTCACTGGAAGGACAGATCCTGAAGCTGAGGCTCCAATACTTTGGCCACCTCATGGGAAGAGAAGACTCCCTGGAAAAGACCCTGTTGCTGGGAAAGATGGAGGGCACAAGGAGAAGGGGACCACAGAGGACGAGATGGCTGGACAGTGTTCTCGAAGCTACCAGCATGAGTTTGACCAAACTGCGGGAGGCAGTGAAAGACAGGAGTGCCTGGCGTGCTCTGCTCCATGGGGTCACGAAGAGTCGGACACGACTAAACGACTAAACAACAGCAACAATTTTAGTTGTAAGCTGCTTGGTTCTCCATCAAGGACAAAAGGAGGAAAAATGAATGAATGAATGAATGAATGAATGGTTTCGAAATCCAAATAACAACAAAAAACAGATTAAAAAAACAGCACAAGAAAATGATTGATACCAAATAAAAGCCAGCTCTGGGAAAATGAAAAGGTATTCTGTTTGCACTACGAAGACCTAAAGTTCAAAGCCAGGTGAGTCTCTCTGGGGAAGTCATTGCACAAAGGCGGGGCCCCATACAACCCTCATCCATCTCCAGACACATGAAGCAAATAAAATAATGAGCAAAGACTTGTGTGTTTATAGGGATAACTGCCAAACATTTTTACTCTGGCTGCAATAGATGGCAGATGGTTGAATCACTAGTCATCAGAACACATTATTTTGTCCCAACAGCATGACTACACTAGTCCAATGTTGTGCAGGGCAGGAGACGGAGAGTCTAGTAAACGGTAGTTCAAAAACTCCCAAATAGTGTGTCACAAGAGAACTGTTAGCAAGCGAAGAGAACACATTTAGGAGCGATTCCCATAAGCCAGAGTGTCTACTCCCCAAGGAGGTTCCTTGCTGCCTCTCTGCATGATCTGCAGTGCTCTTAGAATCATAGAACCATAGAGTTGGGTGGGACCTCAAGGGTCACCAGCCAAACCTGGAGCAGTCATCTGATGGGACCCTTTGTGCCAACATCATTATGTATGTTGGAAAGTTTTATACAGCTACGAGATACATAGCCATCAGGGATTGGGGATGCACAGTATGCTCAAGACCAACTGGTACATCTCCGTGACCTCCTCTTACATGCTTTCCATGTATGAATGGTTAGGGTCATTGGAGCCCTGTTCACACTGAGAAACTGAACCAGCTGCACCCAGACAAGACTCCCGTTGCACCTCTCACAGGAATCACTGCTCCTCTGTCCAATCAGGAGGCATGCGAGGAAGTGCTTCACTGAGCGCAGGGAGTTTTGCACACCCTGAAATATTTGTGTGCCTTTTACTAGGGAGGCGTGGAGGGTGGCAACACGAGAACGGGCCTCTTCAGTGGTGGCTCCTCTTTTGTGTATTGCTCTTCCCAAGGTAAGGTAAAAAGGTAAAAGACGCCTGGACGGTTGAGTCCAGTCAGAGGCGACTATGGGGTGCACCACTCATCTCAGGCCGACGGAGACGGCTTTCATCCGGCCTAGGACCCACATATCTACGGGACCGCCTCTCCTGGTATGCCCCGCGGAGGACCTTAAGGTCCACAAATGACAACACCTTGGAGGTCCCAAGTCGCAAGGTGGTTAGATTGCTCTCAACTAGGGCCAGGGCCTTTTCAGTACTGGCCCCGACTTGGTGGAACGCTCTGTCTAGGCCCTGCGGGACTTGACATCTTTCCGCAGGGCCTGCAAGACAGAGCTGTTCCACCTGGCCTTTGGTTTGGATTCAGTCTGACCCTTATGTTTCCCTCCCCTTTTGGTTTTTGTCTGTGGGTTACTGTCAGGCCTGCCTCAGGTCCCAGCTCACGAGAGACCAACGCCAAGTCCAGTCTTATATACAAAGATCTTTATTGCAGTACATTGTACGCTCCACAGCCGAGGCGCGCAGCCCCACGTCTGTTACGCTTAGACCGTTGAAGTCCCCTCTGAGTCAGTCCCTCCCCTGCACCAGTTTAAGAGGCTTGTGCTGCTCCACCTCTTCCTCTCTTTCCTTTTCCGCAGGGTCTTCCTGCCCCCCGGGGTTTCGCCCCTCCTGGATTCCCCTGACGCTGAATACCCAGACAACTCTTCCCCCCTCCTGCGTGCTTTGGGACCTGGCTCCTCCTCCGGGCTCCCTGTATTTCCGCGCGCCTCCACATTTGAACTTGGCGCGCGTTCGCTACCTCTGACCTTCCTCTTGACAGCTACACTACTCCCTGTACTACTCGCCTCCCCTTCCGGGAGGATGCCTTGCTCCGATCTCCCCTCCCTCTCTGCTTTCTGACCTGCTTCTCCTGTCACACTGGAATCTCCACCCCCTTCACTGCGCTCCGGCGGAGAAGCCGGTCCCGACTCCCAGCTCCCACTTTGCGTTCCCCTGGGCCTGACCACAGGCGCTCCCTTCTGGGAATCCTCCGATTCACTTGAAAGACTCATGGAATCCCTCAAGTCATCGTCATCCTCTTCCTCGCTGTCCTGGAATTCTTCCCCCTCGCTCTCAGTCTCCTCCCTCACCTGTGCCTCTCTCCCTGAACCCCTGACAGTTACTATTAAAATGAGGCTGCATTTTAAATTATATTTTAATTATATTTTAACCTGTATTTTAAATTGGTTCCTTTTTTTAAAATTGTAATTTTATGGGTGTTAGCCGCCCTGAGCCCAGCTCTGGCCCGGGGAGGGCGGGGTATAAATAAAAATTATTATTATTATTATTATTATTATTATTATTATTATTATTATTATCCTCAGACAGCTTTCCGGGTCATGTGGCCAGCATGACTAAACCCTTTCTGGCACAACGAGACACTGTGACAGAAACCAGAGTGCATGGAAATGCTGTTTACCTTCCTGCTGCAGCGGTACCTATTTATCTACTTGCACTGGCGTGCTTTTGAACTGCTAGGTTGGCAGAGGTGGGACAGAGCAACGGGAGATCACCCCATTGTGCGTACAGCTTCTGGGTCATGTGGCCAGCATGACTAAGCCGCTTCTGGAGAACCAGAGCAGCGCACGGAAACGCCGTTTATCTTCCCACCGGAGCGGTGCCTATTTATCTACTTGCACTTTGACGTGCTTTTGAACTGCTAGGTTGGCAGGAGCAGGGACCAAGCAACGGGAGCTCACCCCGTCGTGGGGATTTGAACCACCGACCTTCTGATCGGCAAGTCCTAGGCTCTGTGGTTTAACCCACAGCGCCACCCGCGTCCCATCACTACCCTAAGGAGTCTCAAAGCAGCTAACAATCTCCTTTCTCTCCCCTGCCCCCCCACAACAAGCACTCTGTGAGGTAAGTTAGGCTGAGAGACTTCAGAGAAGTGTGACTAGCCCAAGGTCACCCAGTCGCTGCATGTGGAGGAGCGGGGAATCAAACCCGGTTCACCAGATTACAAGTCCACCACTCTTAACCACTACACCACGCTGGCTCTGTGTGGCAGGCACACTGGAAATCAAATAAACACAATCCAGAATCTGGACTCCTTCCAAAAACCAATGCCTTTCTTTCCTGCCAGAGCCTGATGCCGTTTCCAGGCAGGTTTTGTTGAGCAGTTACTCAGCTTCTGAAATTATCTCGAGTTGGATGCCTTTGCATGCTCTTTCCCTTTAAAATTGCTCTTTCAACTCCAATGAAATCTACTTCTCTTTTACCTTCCAGCAACACTTATCCTTCCCGGCGCATCCTCTCCAACTTTCTTTGCTGTTTTCGAAACTGTCATTCTCTGACTCATTTCTTCCACAATACAAATAGGCTCTAATTTTGCTCTTCAGAAATAATTTTAAAATGCCTTTCTTTGAGAACCACCTGCATTTTTTCCCCTGCGCCTCCTTCTCTGCTTCCATTTCCAAAATGGCTGAACTCCCTCTGCACGCAATCTGGAGGAATTCTAAGTGCATCGCTGAGCTATTAATTCTTAGGCTGATTCATGGGAGCGCTTGATGATTCACCACCTGATGACTGGCAGCTGAGGCTAAGATCCACATACGCAGCAGAAAAAGTGTGTTTTATTGTATGTAGAATGAGTTGACAGGCTGGATTGTACCGCTTCAGGGCGCCTGAAAATAGGAAACCAGCAAACTGGAAAGAAAGAGAGAAAAAAAAGAGGACCACAATCCCTGATGAGCTAGCTTTTTTCTTGCAGGGATCAGTTGTTGCTTTGATATGGAAGGGTATTAGAAAGGAAATGCATGCATGCATTTATTTGAAGTGCAGAACTGCAACCATGGCAGGGAGGCAGGGAGGGAAAAGCCAAACCGCTCCCTGAATTTCAGTTTTCACCTAAATAACTAGCTTTTTTAAAAAAATTGTGGTTTACAGAGGAAAGCATGCAGAGAGTATTCTGCTACACTGAATCCCAAGAGAGCAAGCCTAGGTACAAGAAGCTGTTGTGATGCAAGCCAGTGTAAGCTGAGTTACACGAGATCCAAACTCTGTTCAACAGCAAGACTGCTGCTCTGCCTAAGCCTGGCAGAGGGAAAGCAAGCCTTTAAAACAGTGTTCAGTGCTGGGTTGCTAGGTCACAAAACTAAGCTGATCCAGTCTATGTCTCAGGGATGCCGCCTTGAATAAAATATTGGGGGAGACCCAAGTAAGCCCTGCATAATCAATCACATGAGACACCATTTGAATGGCAAAGCCCATCAACTTGGTGTGGGTGTGGCCCCCGCAAACATTTTATTGGGAGGGCCAAAGACCCCTCGACCCCTAGGAGTTGGCAACAATGGGTGCTGCCATGACCCTGAACACCCCCTTTGGGGGGGACTTACACCGTCCTCAGCTCAGCTGGGATGAGCAAGTAATGCCGGTGTACCTCGGGTTAAGAACTTAATTCATTCCGGAGGTCCATTCTTAACCTGAAACTGTTCTTAACCTGAGGTACCACTTTAGCTAATGGGGCCTCCCACTGCCACTGCGCCGCTGGAGCACGATTTCTGTACTCATCCTGAAGCAAAGTTCTTAACCCGAGGTACTACAGTGGTACCTCGGGGTACAGACGCTTCATGTTACAGACTCCGCTAACCCAGAAATAGTACCTCAGGTTAAGAACTCTTCTGTGGGGGGAGGGAGGGGGAGGGAGGAAAAATGGGAGGAAATAAGGATGATATGTTTCTGGATAATATGTTTTGTTTTAATTTTGAATAAAAAGTTGTTAAAAAAAAGAAAACTGCAGTACCAATATTTTTTACTGTAAACACAAAATTTAACAAGCATCAACAATTTATGTTAAAAATGTGGTATTAACAACATGCCACTTATGTGAATTGCGTATTAGTTTATGCTTATCAAAATAATAAATAAAATGTGTTGTGGCCCCAAAGGCAACCAGAGGTCCTGTTTTAGCGCCCACAACCCAGGTCCCAGGAGCCATTTGGCTCCCAGCTTTTCTATCCCAATTTCTAACACTGCTCAGGACTCTATGGCCTCATCCTGCTATCATGTGTAAATCAGGTCCCTCTTCCACTTTCCTATTTTAGCCTCACTTCTGGGCTGAACATCTGCAGCAAAGCTAGACTCAGCCACACCTCATCTCTGAGTGTTTCCCATACATAAGAAAATGACATGTTTGTGTAGCCTTGCCTAAAACAAAAAAAGGTTTAATATAGAGATTTGGATAAAATTACTGTTATGTACTGAGTTGAATAGGATCCAAAATTCAGCAGTCTGATTGGTCCTAAAACAATAGGATCCAAAATGCAGCAGTCTGATTGGTCCTAGAACAATGCAGCATCATGATTGGTCCACAGGAGCCACCCAATCTAGCTCCAGGTGGAAGTGAATTCACAACCTGATTGGCCTACAGGAGAATCCCAGAATTAGCCAATCACGTGGAGCCCATTGTGTAAATAATGTATATAAAGCAGATATTTTGGGAGAACTTTCATTCCTCCTCTCAACTATGAACTGAATAAAGAGCATGGAATCCACTCTCGACTCCGAGTATATTTCAATTACTCTGATTTAAATAGAGATGGAATACATGGAGATGAGCTGCCTGCTTGCTCAGTCTGCTGCCCAGGTGAGAAGTGCAGATGAGCAGCTTCAGAAGCCCCTGCAGATCTTCCCCCTTGGTGGTCATCTTTAAACAAGACTCAGACCAGACAGCCCTTCAGAAATGGAAAACCTTTCAATGCGGGAATGGCCTCTGACAGCCCCTCGAGTTGAGCCAGGGTTCCCAAATTGTTGGTCTGCAGACCACCAGTGGTCCATGAGCTTCATCTGGATGGTCCACATCAAGTCTGTGAAGAATGGCAGGAGCAGCATATATAAAAAGTGAGCGCTGCAGCTGTTGCATCATTCTAAGAACGCCAGTGGTCAGTCCACAAGGTGAGGAGGATGGACTGGGAGTGACTGGGGTGGAGTGGGGTAGAAAGGCCCTCGGAAGGTGTGGAGAGGATTAGCAGCCAGAAAGAGAGTGAGAATAAATGAAAATCAATAAAAGAAGCAATGCAAATACAGTGGTACCTCGGGTTAAGTACTTAATTCTTTCCGGAGGTCTGTTCTTAACCTGAAACTGTTCTTAACCTGAAGCACCACTTTAGCTAATGGGGCCTCCTGCTGCTGCCGCTGCACAATTTCTGTTCTCATCCTGAAGCAAAGTTCATCCTGAAGCAAATAGCTTACAAGCTACTCAAGCTCTGTTTCATGGCTTCCTCATCACCATCTCCTCCTGCTTCAAATACCCCTATGTTACTAGGCAATTGATGACTAAACAGTCACACGGTTGTTTCCAGACACAAAATTGCTTTTACATTAAAGCACTTTCTCCACTCAGCTTGTATGGCATACGTTTTCTCTGCCCTCTTAACTGTCTCCAGTCCAGCATTTTCCAAAGGTCAGAAGAGGACAGGATCAAGCTGCAAACTTCCTTCAGGAAACATTGTACCACAGAGAGGGAAATACTGTGTAAAGGTAGGTAAAGGTAAAGGTAAAGGGACCCCTGACCATTAGGTCCAGTAGTGGCCGACTCTGGGGTTGCGGCGCTCATCTCGCTTTATTGGCCGAGGGAGCCAGCGTACAGCTTCCGGGTCATGTGGCCAGCATGACTAAGCCGCTTCTGGCGAACCAGAGCAGCACACAGAAACGCAGTTTACCTTCCCGCCGGAGCAGTACCTATTTATCTACATGCACTGTGAGGTGCTTTTGAACTGCTAGGTTGGCAGGAGCAGGGACCGAGCAATGGGAGCTCACCCCGTCGTGGGGATTCGAACCGCCGACCTTCTGACCGGCAAGTCCTAGGCTCTGTGGTTTAACCCACAGCGCCACCCACATCCCTTTTAAAGGTAGGTAAAGAAAGGTAAATGATTCCTGGATGGTTGAGTCCAGTCAAAGGCAACTATGGGGTATGGTGCTCATCTTGCTTTCAGGCCGAGGGAGCTGGCATTTGTCCACAGACAGCTTTCTGGCTCATGTGGCCAGCATGATTAAACCGATTCTGGTGCAACGGAACACCGTGACAGAAACCGGAGCACACAGAAATACCATTTACCTTCCTGTCACAGCGGTACCTATTTATCTACTTTCACTGGTGTGCTTTTGAACTGCTAGCTTGGCAGGAGCTGGGACAGAGCAATGGGAGCTAATTCCATTGTGGGAATTCGAACTGCTGACCTTCCAATTGGCAAGCCCAAGAGGCTCAGTGGTTTAGACCACAGTGCCACCCATGTCCCTATCTGTATTTGTTGTGCATTTAATACAACCCAACCAAAGAGCATAGAGTTTTCCCAAGATCCTCTGACGTAGTTGAAATGTTTATATTATGCTGCAATTTTATTTGAAATGTTCATTGATCATTTTTATGAATCGCTGCTCTCGCTTGCTTACCACGTATACTGCACTGCCTGCATACAGTTTCCTTTGTGGGAAGATGGCAAACAAAGCCTAATCTAATTAAAAATGTTTAGTAATTCATCAGCACGGATTCTATCACTTGAAGGATGTGGTTTGTTTCCCCAATAATCCAAATGTTATCCAGGTTTGAACAAAACGGTTTCATGCTTGCCTCCTCTCCTGCACATAAATATAATTGAATGCATTGTGGACTGGCTGCAGCTTAGTGGCAGAACATGTGCTCTGCATGCAGAAGGTCCCATATTCAATCCTGGAATCTCCAGGTAGGACCAGGAGAGAATTCTGTATGAAACTCTGCACCTACAGTCCATGTAGCTGATATTGAGCAAGTTGGCTACTGGCCTAACCTTTGCTGTGGTAAAAGGCAGGTTCTTGTGCTGTTTCTGTGAATCCAATCTCTTAAATTGCAGCCAATGACCTGTATTATATGTAGTTTCTGCAGTTCGTTGGTTCTGATGTTAGTGCATATATATATATATAGAGAGAGAGAGAGAGAGCTTTCTTTCTCATTTAGAGAGCTCTAGCAGTGTTGGCAGTTTCTAATACCAGTATCTGTGCTGCAGCTAAAGGGAACAAGCTGCTACTTGTTTCAAAGTGTGGTTGATAGGCAGATCTGTCTGTGTGATGTGGTGAAAGGGTGGTGATAGGCAGTCTACTTTGTGCTAAATGAGCATTTGGTATATACCCCGTTATGCCAGGAAGCCTATTACCCGGCACACTACTAAAATGAGGCTGCATTTTAAGGTGCATCTTAAGCCGTATTTTAATTACCGTATTTTTCGCTCTATAAGACGCACCAGACCACAAGACGCACCTAGTTTTTGGAGGAGGAAAATAAGAAAAAAAATATTCTGAATCTCAGAAGCCAGAACAGCAAGAGGGATCGCTGTGCAGTGAAAGCAGCAATCCCTCTTGCTGTTCTGGCTCCTGGGATAGCTTCGCAGCCTGCATTCGCTCCATAAGACGCACACACATTTCCCCTTACTTTTTAGGAGGGAAAAAGTGAGTCTTATAGAGCAAAAAATACGGTAACTGATTTTTTCTTTTTTTCTATTACATTTTATTGTAATTTATATTCAGTGTTAGCTGCCCTGAGCCCAGCCCTGGTCAGAAAGGGTGCGGTATAATAAATAATAATAATAATAATAATAATAATAATAATAATAATAATAATAATTTATACCCCGCCCATCTGGCTAGGGATAGCTACTAGCCAACGCTCTGCTTTGCCTCCATGGTCAGAGGCACTCATGCATCTGAACAGTAATTGTTGGAAACTGCAGGAGGGGAGAGACCTCTTCTGTCTGCATTGTGGGTTTCCCACAGGCATCTGGGTGGCCACTGTGAGAACAGGATGCTGTACTCAATGAGCCATTGGCCGAATTCAGCAGGCTCTTCTTATGTTCTCACTATCTACTATTAGCAACCAGCTAAGCTTTATTCAAGGGACACGGCTGGCGCTGTGGGTTAAACCACAGAGCCTAGGACTTGCCGATCAGAAGGTCGGCGGTTCGAATCCCCGCAATGGGGTGAGCTCCCGTTGCTCAGTCCCAGCTCCTGCCAACCTAGCAGTACGAGAGCACGTCAAAGTGCAAGTAGATAAATAGGTACCACTCCAGTGGGAAGGTAAACGGCGTTTTCGTGCGCTGCTCTGGTTCACCAGAAGCGGCTTTGTCATGCTGGCCACATGACCTGGAAGCTGTACGCCAGCTCCCTCAGCCAATAAAGCGAGATGAGCACCGCAACCCCAGAGTCGGTCACAACTGGGCCTAATGGTCAGGGGTCCCTTTACCTTTACCTTTTTACACCAATCCTGGTCTGATGGCACTGGCTACCAACTAGCTTCCGGGCCCAATTCAAAGTGCTGGTTTTGATCTATAAAGCCTTAAACAGCTCAGGACCACAATACCTCAAGGACCACCTCTTTTCAGATGAACCTACCTGGACCCTGAGATCATCTTTTGAAGCCCTTCTTCATGTGCCTCCTCCTCGAGAGGTCAGGAGGGTGGACGGCTCTTCTCTGCAGTGGCTCCATGTCTGTGGAATGCTCTCCCCAAGGAAGTTTCCCTGGTGCCCTCATTATACATCTTTCGGTGCCAGGCAAAAGCATTCCTTTTTAACCATGTTTTGTTTGACATCCTATGCCCTTTTAAAATGTGGCTCTTTTCAAGGGGGGGGGTGTTATTTGGTTATTGTTTTTATTTTGATTATATATTTTGTAGTTTTATATTTTGATTTTGTTCAGTGAATCTCCCTGAGACCTCTGGGTATAGGGTGGTATATAAATTCAATATATAAAATAATAACAATAATAACCCCCTGCAATGCATTCTGGACAATCCATTCCAAATCCTATCCTCCACAGCTTCCTGTTCTCCTCCGCCATCCATATTAATTAGCATTCTGTGCCCACTGAGCACGCTCAGTCCCCATTGGATGATTTCAGGTGTTTTTTGTGGGGAAAGAGGGACAAGTGGTGCTCAGCCATAGAATCATAGAATTGTAGAGTTGGAAGGGACCCTAAAGGCCATCCAGTCCAACCCCTTCAAAGCATGAATCTTGCCCACAGCCGTCCCTTGATGGGCTCAAACCACCAACCTTCTGGTTAACAGCCAGATTCACTGACCCACTGTGTCACCTTTAGGAACAGCCAGCTACATTAAAACCTTTGATTTCGCCATTGATTTCTGCAGAGAACTCTCACCTCCATCCTTGGGATGTTTAAAAATAGCTTCTTGAGGATGGACCAGAAAATGACCTCTCCAAGATAAGGAGATGGCTGTCTCATACTTTTTTCTTTAAACAGCAATGTGCCTCTTCCTCCACTCTTATTCTCCAATCACACCATTCAATTTCCTCTCCTACCCAGGGCTCAGATTTTCATCCCTTGCAACAGTCAGTCAGTGTTCCAAGTTCAGTCCCCACTGTGCTGTTTTATATGGTTTCCATGGAAAACTGTAGCTCACTGGTAAAGGACCTCTGGACGGTTAAGTCCAGTCAAAGGTGACTAGGGAGTTGTGGCGCTCATCTCGCTTTCAGGATGAGGGAGCCGGTGTTTGTCCATAGACTGCTTTCCAGGTCATGTGGCCAGCATGACTAAACCGCTTCTGGCACAATGGAACATCGTGACAGAAACCAGAGTGCACAGAAACACTGTTTACCTTCTAGCCGCAGCAGTACCTACTTATCTACTTGCACTGGCGTGCTTTCGAACTGCTAGGTTGGCAGGAGCAGGGACAGAGCAACGGGAGCTCACCCCGTCGTGGGGATTCGAACCGCCAACCTTTTGATTCGCAAGCCCAAGAGGCTCAGTGGTTTAGACCACAGTGCCACCATCGTCCCAGTAGCTCAATGGTAGTGAATCTGCTTCATATGAAGAAGGTCCCAGGTACATTCCTAGTTTGTTCCAGGTACAGCTGAGGTTTCTTATCTGAAACCTCACTGAGCTGCTGCAAGTCTTTGTAGACAATGGGCTTATCCAAACACCCTCTTGTTCTTCTGCTGCTTTCACCTTGACGGTAACTGCTCTTCAGAGCTCGGCTGGAGCAAATGGCAGTCAGGTTTCCTGTGGATCACTGTCTTTATTATTTCATTTATTTATTAAATTTGTACACAGCCCTTTGTCAGCTTCACAGCATAAAAACACAAAATAAAAACACAAAGTACAGTGGTACCTCTGGATGCGAACAGGATCCGTTCCAGACCCCCATTCGCATACTGAGCAAAACACAACCTCAGAAAACAACAGTTTTCTGCCCGCAAATAGCTTACAATCTAAAATTCTACGTGGGGAAAAACAGAGGAAGATGAATTCAAGGTAAATTGGAGAAGAATATGTGTTTATTTCAATGATGGAGGAAACTGGTTGTCTGGGTATTCAAATATATATGTTGTCTCAATCCTCTGGAAGGCAAGGATGGGACTGTGGTCAGTCCTGATCTGTTCCTGGACTTGACTCCCATCAGCTCCAATCCATAGACTAGAAGGTCAGAGATGGTCTATCGTTAAGCAATGTGTAGATGGACAAAGGTTACTCTCATTTTGGCTGCAAGATAAGCCAGTTCTGTTAAGGACCAAGTTATAGACTTCACATTACATTTCAGTTCAATGGTTCAAATGCCAAGATCCTGTCCTCACCTTCATGTTCTTTAGGTACACACTCTTCATGGGAAATATTTTGCACAAGAAGTGGATGGATGCCCTCACCCACTGCCTCCCTTTGCCATCCCCTAATACCACCCAAGATCCTTCATTTTAAAACAAACCTTACAGCACCCAGTTTAGCTCAAGCTAGCAACATTTGCTGAACTGGAGGGTCCACACCACTTCAAAGAGAGCGACTTCTCCCCAAGACTTCGTTATTCACTTGGCAGTGTTTAAGATATGGCACAGTATTTCTAGAGAAAGAGAGTCTTCTGGGATTCTAATCTCCCTCAAAATGCCATCCTCTTCTAGTCCCTGATACGTGGAGGCATGTTATACAGTTATTCACCCCTGGGTGTGCAACAGGCACTCAGCAGATGCTCTCGTCTATTCTACATCTATATAGCTATAAAAAATAAGCAAAGGCTCACTGGAAGGACAGATCGTGAAGCTGAGGCTCCAATACTTTGGCCACCTCATGAGAAGAGAAGACTCTCTGGAAAAGACCCTGATGTTGGGAAAGATGGAGGGCACAAGGAGAAGGGGACGACAGAGGACAAGATGGCTGAACAGTGTTCTCGAAGCAACCAGCATGAGTTTGACCAAACTGCAGGAGGCAGTGGAAGACAGGAGTGCCTGGCGTGCTCTGGTCCATGGGGTCAGGAAGAGTTGGACATGACTAAACAACAACAAAAACTTGTCCCTGGCCCTGGCATCTTCTTCCAGTGTCTGGAAGCAACCCCATAATATATGATGAAAGAGAAGATGAGAGTGTCCCAGAGCATACGCTGAGTGCCTGTTACCCACCCAAAGTTTTTATCCCATCCTTCTTCCAATGAGCTCAGAAAGTGCACACAATCCGTGTGCCCCCTCCATTTTTGTGACACTTTGAGGGAGGTTTGGCTGAGGATGTGCTCTGACCCACTGTTACTTAAGTAAGAGAATGTAGATTTGAACCCAGATCCACCCAGACTAAGTTCAACACTCCACCCACTACACCACACTGCTGTCAGCTCTCTCACTACCCATCCACAGAGCAAGCACACACCCCCAGACCTCACAGACAAGAGAGAGTCTTTGGACCCCTTACAGCCTAGCAGATACATTGCGGCAAGAGCAATGCCCCAACAATATGTTAAATCTGTTGGTCGTGTGGCATCCCAGAGATTCCTCCTGTGTTTGCTGCAATAGACTAAGCACAGAAGCTTAGGATCGTGGAGCTGGAAGGGACCATAGAGGCCATTTAGGCGAACCCCTTGTTCAGTGCAGAATCTGCAATGGAGGATCCAGTGACATCATTGACAGGTGGCCGGCCAGCCTCTGCTTAAATAACTCCAGAAAAAGAGAGCTTACCACCTCCCAAGGAAGACTGTTCCATAGCCAAATGGCTCTTATCATTAGGAAGCTTCTCCTAATGTCTAATTCAAATCTGCTTCCTTACATTGTTTCTAGTCCAGCCCTCCGGAGCAACGAAAGAACAATCCAGCTCCGTCATCTTCGGAGTGACAGCTCTGTGGATATTTGAAGAGAGCTCCTTTCTGGGATTTACTGACACCAACAGAGTAAAAGTGAAGCAATTTCATCTCCTTTAAGGATGAAACGGAGACTCCCACACCTATCTAACCTACTTTTACAAAGCTCTCCTAAAATTGGGGGGGGGGTCCCCATCTTCAGCTCGTTCACGCTCCCCATTCAATATGGGTGAGGTCACAAGTGCTGGAGCTGTCCAGTCCGTCTGCCACAGAGTGCTGAAAAGCTCACAGATTTCCATTCATTCCGACAGCCTGCAGTTAAGAAGAACTCCCCACAGGGGGAGAGTTTTGCAAACACTGCAGGAAATGAATTGCTGTCAGTTTCCCATGGGATCTAAGCGCTAAACTACGGAGAGCTCCCCTGCTTTAATCCCACCATTCATAAAATGGCCAAGGCTATTGAAAATTACAAGACAAAACTGGCAACCACTGAGCACAATCCAGCCCAGCCTAAGCATGTTTAAGATCCACTGCGTTTAATGGGAGAGTTCAACCGTGTTTAACTCTATCCTCCTGAAGCCAACAGGATTTCAAAGCAGCTTAACTCTGTTTGCTATTGGAGATGGTAAGTGAGCACGGTGTGAACTTGACAACCAGATATATAAGCTTGGCTGCTATGTGCCATTGAGAGCAACGGGGCTTACTTCCTGGTAAACAGTTTTAGGGTTACTTCAGGAGACTGCAACAAGGATGGAATGATAACTCACACAAAAGGAAATAGAACTGTTTATAGCCAGTAGAACTTATTTCCAAGTAGATCTGGTAAGAATTGTGTGACAGCAACCCACTCCTCCGGTCTCTTTCGCCCCCACCCCCTCCGTGTGTGAACTCGATAAGATTTGTATCTAGAGCATGTATTGATCTTCAGGCAGGTATATTGGAAGGGTCTGCAACTGTCTCTTTATACACAAGGCTGAACATGTCCAACACAGCTTGACTATGTGCAAACTGGGACCAGGGTGGAGAGAGGAGGGTCCCTCAGTTCAATGCGTTGCGTAGGTGTAAAGATCAACAGAAAGTCTCGAATCGTGCTGAGGTTAGTATCACAGCAATGCTGGATGCAGCATAGCATGCATTTGTGGCACAATAGTTCAGTCAAGTTCATTGCAAAGTTGCAGAATCACACCGCGCGCCCTGTAGCTTTTAGGGCTGACAAAGTACAACACGGAACGAAGCTGGACTGTTTGCAAGTTAAGGTCGAATGACAGAGGATGGATCTATCAATAGTTGTTCGCTATGGTACTTAAATGGAGACTCTATGTTCAATGAGAGTAGACCACTAACCAGACATTGCCAGGGAGCAAGAACAGGGGGGTCTACAGCCTTTAAGCTTTGCTAGTGAGCTTCCTATAGGCATCTAGTTGGCCACTCTTGGAAAAAGGATTCTGCGCTAACTAGACCTTTGGGTCTGATCCAGCAGGGCTTATCTTACGAACCAGATAGAGGCTTGTGTGACTTGGAGGGAGGTTTGAATCTTGGGACTTCAGAAAGTAAAAACGGGGAGCACGGTGGCATCTGGTATTCCTTTAGAAGTATGGGACGGTATTAGGATGAGATCCGAGGTGGAGATTCAGGTTCTATTTGGGCGGTTAGCAGTGTGCAATGTATCTTAAATGAACTAACAAGCAAACTTTTGGCAGGCTCCGGTGGTTCTGCATACTTTCGCCCTCCGTGTTCCAGAAGAGAAGTAAGAAGGGATCGATCCCTGGAGGCAAATCGCCACCCGCACAACTGCTCTCTCAGCCTGTCAAAAGCAGCCAGAACCCCGCACCCCCAAAATAAGGCTGCACAACGCCATGCGCCATCCCTCTCCCCGTCCCATCGCTGCTGGGACGCGCGCAAAGGGCTCAAGCCCTGCCCCGCACGCGCTTACTTTACGCACCCGCGCGTGTCCTCCTGTTACCTGAATTCCTGAGCTTGCGGTTCTTGAACACCGAGATAATGACCAGCAGGCTGCCCGCGATATCCACCACCGTGGTAAAGATCAGCACGCTGGACAGCGCCGCGACTACCCAGCCCGGCCGGGGGTCTGCTGCCCCAGCAGCCGCCCCTGCTGCTTCTCCTCCGGCCGCCTCCGCTTCTGCATCGGCCGCCGCCTCGGCCTCCCCTCGCTGGGAGAAGCCGAAGCCCCCTCGGCCGCCCAGCCCGCAGCAGTTCCTTAAGGAGCCATTCTCCAGCATCGCGGACCCCTGCGCCCCCAGCCCGGCCCTCGCTGCGCTCCCTCTGCTCGCATCGGAAAGAGGCGCCTCCGGGACTTCCCCTCCTCTCCTTGCCCCGTCCCAGGCGCGCTGCCTCCGGTGACTGCCCGGCTCCCGCCAGCGCCAAGGGTTTTAATAGACGGCTTCCCACTCGCCAGGCTCCGCCCCTCGCACTCGGCTCTCTTGTTTAAAAAAGGAAAGGAGGCGGGGCTCCAGCCCAATCCCCGCCCCCTCTCGTTCGATTCCTGTAAGGGAAAAGGGGACCGAGGGGAGTGGGAGGAGGGGTCAAGGCTCAGGCCCCGCCCACTGGAGACCTGGTCCCGCCCCCACGTAGGCGGGGCCTGCCAGGCTGCGAGGGAACTTTTCCTTCGCTGCCTTTCAGTTCGCCGGCAGCTTCCGAAGAGGGAAGGCGCGCGGGTGGGTAGGTGTCCCTTGCTCCTTGCACGCCGACACGGAGTGACACACGCCGATTACTCACCGGATTAGCTGTGTGGAAACGCGGACGGAGGAGGAAGAGGAGGAGGAGAGCAGCACGCGTTTTGGTGCGCGGAAGGGAAGAAGTGTCCAGGAGGACTGGGAGGGGAGCAACGGCGGGACTGAAAATCGCAATTGTTCGCATTGTTGGCAGATGCGCGCTATTTTGGAAAACGCTGCGAAGAAATAGGTGACGGCTGCACGTGTTTCAAGCGCACGCCGCTCCCCAAGAATCCCGGGAGCTGCACTTTATCCCTTACAGAGCTATGTTTCCCAGTACCCTTAGCAAACTATAGTTCCCAGGATTCGTGGGGCGTGTGGTTGCTTCAAACGCATGCTGTGTATGCAGCCACAGGCGCAGGTTAGAAACAGATCGTTTGCGAACAGTTTAAATAGTCAAAAGTTTAACAAAAGTTAGACAAGCAGAGGGGGTTCCAAAGTGTGTGTTTGTGATGTGCATTAGATGGGTCAATGAAAGAATATTCTGTGTCTCATATTACAATATTCCCAAACATAGCTGCATAAGATGAGCCCAGATGGATCAGCTTGAAGTTCCACGTTGTGCAGCATCCTGTTCTCTTGCAGTGCCCAGTCAGATGTTTCTGCGAGGTCCACAACCCAGGCATTAATGCAACACACACATGTTCCCTGTATCTCCCTCACATTTGGAATTCAAAAAGTCCTGCCTTGAAACTACTGGAGAACAGCTGTTGGCAGTCATGCCATGGGTGCTCAAGTTGAGATTCCTGCATTGCAGGGGGTTAAACAAAGATCCTTGATGTCCCTTCCAACACTTCCAGTTCTGTGATTCTGTGTTTCCATTGTCAAACAACTCCTCCAGAAATTTCAGAGTCCCCTCTGAACTGGTGGCTGTTACTCTGAGTAAGAGTCTTTGCATTGCACACCAACATACTTCTAAGGTTCCAATCTTATGCACGCTTACCTTGGGGAAAGGTCCCACCGAATGCAGTGGGATTTGATCCTGAATGGGCAGGTATGGGATTGTGCTGTAAAGCTGAAATCTCAAACATGCTTACTAGGGCAGCTGTGGAGAACCTGTATGTGCCTCCAGATATCGCTGCTCACCAACTCACCAACTCCCATCAGCCAGAGCCAGCACAGCCAATAGCCATTAATGACTGGTGTTGTAGCCCCCCAAAAATATACACCTATGATAGGGTGGGCAATCCATGACCTCCAAAAGTGCTTGGGCTTCAACTCCCGTAAGCCCCCACCAGCCTGGTCAATGGTCAGGGATGGTGGAACTGGGCACCCAATTTTTCTGTGGCGATCACACAGGGTCCCCGGACATTTCACTGTCTATTGATCCCTGTGCCACCACTTTATGTCTCGCTGCCACCACTCAGGCCCTACCTGGTACAATACTGAGTCCAGTCAGGGTTAAATCAGAACACAAACTTCTGTTTATTTATTGCAGTTTAACAAGCGTGTGGTTTCATAAACTGTATCGGTCAATTACAATCATGGGGTGCCTATCCAGACCTATAACTTCCTCCCACTCACTAAACCACCTCTCAGATATTTACTTGTCTTCCTAGCTCCTAACTGTTCCTGACTCAGCTTATTTCACTAGATAACTCAACCCACCCACAGACTCTATCCCAATTCACTCCCACTCCAACCAACCTCCCAACAAACTCCTCCCTTTGCCCCTCCCAGAGCTGGTTTTATAGTCCCTCTGACTCCACCCCCTGGGTCCTGATTGGGTAACCTGTTTAACTATTTCACCTCCAGCACACTCATATGTTAACGTCACACCTTGTACTAAGGAATATACACCACTGGATATTCTACAAGTGAGTGTGCCCTTTTGAGCACAGCAATAGTTATTCCAAAGCACATGGGCTCAATCTCATGGCAGCTCTATATTTCGTATGTCTTGCCTGATTGTAAACACATTTACTTTGGAGGCAGGCCCTTTCTTCGTTCAACTGGGACTCCATCCTTCTAAAAGCTTCAGCCTTTCATGGAGATAAAGAACTGCACTTTCCCCATTAGTTTAGTGCATGCCTTTGTCCAGCCAAGTGCCATGTGGATTCCTGGTTTCTTTGGCCCTGGGTCTTTGACTTTAACAACATGGTAATGCCAAGGTTGCACGTTCAGTCCCCATAAGGGACAGCTGCATATTCCTGTATTGTTGAGGGTTGGACCAGATGATCCTCAGGGATCATCTTCCAACTCTGTGATTCTTCCTCTATCGCAACATCCTGATGTCTAGAGCTACAGCCAGCGATGTTCTTGTTCACACAAATATTAAGTCGCATAAGTCAGAGCTCCTGTTCCCTCCACTTTGTCAACACTCCCAACCATGGTAAATGCGTATATTAGTCAAAACTGCACACAAAAACGTTCATTAGAGGAAATTGGCCCTAAAATGCTGGTGGATTTTCACGAGAAATTTGCAGAACGCTGCAGAAATGCAGAGAGTTGAATTTAAGATTGGAAAAACGAGAGAATTGAAATCATCGGATTTCCCTTATTCTGAAACCATGCTTGTGAGTATGCAGCCTCTGTGCTACTCCTTCTCCCCTGCCTCCCAACAACCACATGTTTAATTAGGGGTTTAAACCCCAATTAAAAACTGTGTCCAGTCCAGATCCTGTTTGGGTCAACCATTGCATCCTTCCAGGTCAGGCTATTCCTTTTATCAGATGGGAGCTGCTCCAAAGCATCACATTAGGACCCAAATCAAATTGGGGTGTGTGTGTGTGTGTGTGTGCACATTCCAAAGCTAAAATCCAACTCTTTCATCACCCGTTGTTTCTCATCCACAACAGACGCCCCAGGGAGGATGCCAAATTATTAAAGCTATTTTTGGAATACACATTCAATTTCTAATGGCAATACGCCCTAGTATATTTGGCAACAGCTAAGATGATCTAAAGCTGCTTCTCATGATACAGCTCCTGGCGGGCGGGGTGGGGGTGGGGGCTGTTGCTAGAAGTCGTTTCTGTGTGGAGGTTGATCCCTCCAACAGGATATTTTATTTGTATTTCCTATCTTAGTACGCTGTCCTAAATATATGCAGTGAGGTGAGGTGCAGAAAAAGGGCAGCCAAAATGATCACGGGGCTAGAGCAGGCATAGGCAAACTCTGCCCTTCAGATGTTTTGGGACCACAGTTCCCATCGTCCCTGACCACTGGTCCTGTTAGCTAGGGCTGATGGGAGTTGCAGTCCCAAAACATTTGGAAGGCCGAGTTTGCCTATGCCTGGGCTAGAGGAACTCCCTAAGACAGTGGTTCTCAACCTGTGGGTCCCCAGATGTTGTTGGACTACAACTCCCATCATCCCTGAGCTCTGGCCTTGCTAGCTAGGGGTGATGGGAGTTGTATTTCAACAACATCTGGCAACCCACAAGTTGAGAAAGGCTGCCCTAAGAAGAAAGGTTACAGCTCTGGGGATTTTTTTAGTTCAGCAAAAAGGAATGAGTAAAGCAGGACATGATGGAGGTATAAAGATTGGACGACCATCTGTCATGGATGCTTTAGCTGAGATTCCTGCATTGCAGGGGGTTGGACTAGATGAACCACGGGGTCCCTTCCAACTCTACAATTCTACGATTCTATGATTATACAGGTAAAAAGGTAAAGGACCCCTGGACAGTTAAGTCCAGTCAAAGGTGACTAGTTGAACCGCCAACCTTCATATCGGCAAGCCCAAGAAGCTCAGTGGTTTAGACCACAGCACCACCCGTGTCCCTATCAGTGTCTATCAGTGTAGCTCCTACTGATGGTGAGAGGCCGTAGAGCCCTGAAAGCTATCCTGCTCACATCCTGCATGTGGGATTCCCATGGGCATCTGACTGGCCACCAAAGAACAGAATGTCATTTTATTTTATTTGTTCAAAACCATTGGTATGCGGCCTTTCATGAAACAGCAATGGTTTCCAATAAATAGTAAAAAAAAAATGCAATACATATATGCTCATCGGGGTTTGTTAAAGCTGGAAACAAAGGCCAAGTAATGCCTGGGCAAATGGTGGGAGCAACCCTATAGCAAGATGCTCCAGGGTGGGTGGGTTAGGATCCACTGGTTCCCTGGCTGAGCTGGGAGGTTCCTTGAGCTGGGAGGATCCCTGGCTGAGCTGTGCAGTTGAACTGCCTGCACCACTCTAAATCCAGGACCACACACACACTCCTAAATCCAGGACCACACACTTCAAAACGGCCTTGACAGATTGAAGAACTGAGCCAAAACAAACAAGATGAATTTTAACAGGGAGAAATGT
>JAXCMG010000037.1:4988474-4998474 GCA_034642415.1 Podarcis siculus
ATCATCTATCTATCTATCATCTATCTATCTATCATCTATCTATCTATCTATCTATCTATCATCTATCTATCTATCTATCTATCTATCTATCATCTATCTATATCTATCTATATCTATCTATCATCTATCTATCTATCTATCTATCTATCATCTATCTATCTATCTATCTATCTATCTATCTATCATCTATCTATCTATCTATCTATCATCTATCTATCTATCATCTATCTATATCTATCATCTATCTATCTCTATCATCTTCAGATAATAATCCATTTCCCAAACAGTATGAGAATCAAAGCACAGCCATCTGTCAAAATTCACACTTATTCAGATTTTGCGATGCACTAGTCAGTGTTTGCAAAGATAATAATTTTTTTTAAAAAAAACAAACATATATAAGAGGAAAGGGTGTATAAAGATGAATAGATTGGTTAAAAAATAACGTATGAAAAATGCATTATATTAGGATAAACTATGTACAAAAATGTCTTTATGAGAAGAAACTCACACTAAAATGCTGAGGAATTTTCGTGAGTATTTATAAAAAAAATATTCTCAAATTGCTGCTGGGATGTGGAGAAACAAATTAAGTTTGGGAAATGAAACCGAGAGAAGAAATAGGACAGATCCTTCCATCCTAATCCATGACGCTATTTCATCACATTATAGAGCAGCTAATTTCACATCATGCCCCCGCCCCAGAAGAAATGCACCAC
Organism: Podarcis siculus; assembly: GCA_034642415.1. Taxonomy (NCBI): domain Eukaryota; kingdom Metazoa; phylum Chordata; class Lepidosauria; order Squamata; family Lacertidae; genus Podarcis; species Podarcis siculus. The sequence goes on from JAXCMG010000037.1 coordinate 4,989,194, forward strand.
CAATTCTTGCATATGCAATAAATGTGCCTATGCTAATTTAGATGTGAAGATGCAAATTTAGAAAGAATTACTATAAATTAAATTAAAATGCATCTCACCAATTTTGGTACTTCTGTGGCCAGGTGAAAAGTGTGCTTTCTCAGCCTGCTGTTCTGGTGCTGCTTGCAGTAAATGGACAACCTCAAAGCCCACCTGATGTCCCTTCTCATGGCTGTTTACCTTTGAACAGGACCAGGCAGCCCTACAAATAAAAAGAGCATGTAAAGTTAGGACGCCTGAGCTCTCAGTCATGCTTACAAGTTTCTCTGTGTTCACTTCCTTCATTGGATAGCCCTTTCGGGGGCAGGGAAAGACTCATAGCACAATGATTTAGCATCCTATCTTGTGCCTCATGAAACCCGGGGGAAGGAATTGGATGGATCAGAGCCAGTGTAGTGTAGTGGTTAAGAGCAGTAGACTCATAATCTGGGGAACCGGGTTCGCTTCCCTGCTCTTCCACATGCAGCCGCTGGGTGACCTTGGGCCAGTTACACTTCTCTCTGAGTCTCTCAGCCTCACTCACCTCACAGAGTGTTTGTTGTGGGGGAGGAAGGGAAAGGAGAATGTTAGCCACTTTGAGACTCCTTTGGGTAGTGATAAAGCGGGATATCAAATCCAAACTCTTCTTTTTCTTCTAGGTAAAAAAGGTAAAGGACTCCTGGACGGCTAAGTCCTTGAATCACTCACAAAAACAGCAGGAAAGAACTGTATGCTGGTAAAAGTAAAAAGGTAAATGAACCCTGGATGATTGAGTCCAGTGAAAGGCAACCATGGGGTATGGCGCTCATCTTGCTTTCAGGCCAAGGGAGCTGGCATTTGTCCACAGAAAGCTTTCTGGGTCATATGGCCAGCATGACTAAACCACTTCTGGCGCAACGGAACACCTCGATGGAAACCAGAGCGCATGGAAATGCTGATTACCTTCCCACCGCAGTGGTACCTATTTATCTACTTGCACTGGTGTGCTTTCGAACTGCTAGGTTGGCGGGAGCTGGGACAGAGCAATGGGAGCTCACTCCGTGGCGAGGATTCGAACCGTGACCTTCTGATCGGCCAGCCCAAGAGATTCAGTGCTTTAGACCACAGCGCCACCTGTGTTACTATCAGGTTAGGAGGGATTTGGTCCCGCAACCTTCATGTGAACCTTCCTCCCAGCCAGCGTTTCCCTCATAGACAGAGGAATGGCAGAAAAAGCATGCGAAATTGCAAGTGCCAAGATAATGTTGTTATCTAATCCTATGGGATACATCTTTCACGTAGGGTGGCATGCAACCAGGTTTTACCCAGAATATACCCATTGAAGTTAATGAACATGGCTGAGTGTGGGTTTGCTCCTTTCAGCTGCCTGAGACACATCTCCAAAGGAAGTGGGTAACTGAATGCTCAAGCTGAGAAGCAAATCAGCCGATCCCTGCTGGTTAAAGTGGATTGGGAGCAGGAGGGGGAGCTCTCCTGTTCTTGCCAAAAGAGGCGGTGAAGCTGTGTCAAGGAGCTGCTGCAGCAGGAGCATGGAAACAGCAAAATCAAGGCAGGAGAAATAAGCCCTGTCATGTCAGCATCAGGACAAGGACAAGGGAAAACTCAGTTGGGCAGGAGTAGGGGGAGCAAGACAGCACAAGGGGTTGCAGCCAATGTTAATATTTCAACTCAAGGCAGCCCCACTGAAATTAATGGGTATTTATGTATTTATTTGGGACGCGGGTGGCGCTGTGGGTTAAACCACAGAGCCTAGGACTTGCTGATCAGAAGGTCAGCGGTTCAAATCCCCGCGACGGGGTGAGCTCCCGTTGCTCGGTCCCTGCTCCTGCCAACCTAGCAGTTCGAAAGCATGTCAAAGTGCAAGTAGATGAATAGGTACCGCTCCAGTGGGAAGGTAAACGGCGTTTCCGTGCGCTGCTCTGGTTCGCCAGAAATGGCTTAGTCATGCTGGCTACATGACCCAGAAACTGTACGCTGGCTCCCTCGGCCAATAAAGCGAGATGAGTGCTGCAACCCCAGAGTCGGCCATGACTGTACCTAATGGTCAGGGGTCCCTTTACCTTTACCTTTATGTATTCACATTTATATTCCACCTTCTTGTTGAAGGAGCTCAGGGTGGTCTACATGGTTCTCCCCCTCCTCATTTAACGTCCACAACAACCCTGTGAGGTAGGCTGGGCAGGGAGCCAGACCCTCCTTGTCCCTATTTTCCAAGGACAGTCCCAGAATTAACAGAAGCCATCTTGGCTTCTGATTTGACCCCAGAATGTCCCACTTTTCCTTAGGATGTTCCTCTTTTCATCGGATAAATTTTTGAGGGTGTGGTAGGACGTCCCTATTTTCATCAGAGAAATGTTGGAGGGTATGAAGTGCAATCCATTGTCAAAGCTACAATTCCCAGAGTTCCCGAGCAAGAGCAACGCCACAAGTGAAGGAAGTTGGAGACAGAGATGAAAACTCCCTTTGCAAGCGGCACTGCTGTCTCCAGCAATCTCCAGGAAACAAACATGTTTATGCAGTAAGTTTCCAGCAAGAGAAAAGCAGAACAAAAGGTATCTTACCTTGAGATTGTTAGCTGTCAGCCAGGAACCGAGTTGGACAGGGCAAATACGGGAATTAACATTTCAAAACTGAAAAGTAGGTGGCGTTGTCATGGCGACAGTGAAAGGCGACACCCAGCTTTGTGTATAAACCTAAATGATGGTCTCCCTCTCCCCACCCCCCCACTTCAGATGGTTGGCCACCTCTAGCGAGCTGGTATGTTTTGAATTCAAAATTAGTCTGCTTGAAGAGAAAGAACAATGCAAGGAGTAATTCAAAAACAACAACAGCAAGGGAAACCAGATGATCTAACCACAATACAAGCTAACTAACAGCATAAGGAAGCATGAGAATTATACCAAACAGTATCAGGGCCTTTCTGTTTTGCATTCATGACTATTTGTGCTCAGGACAGGGCTGGCCAATGCTTGAGGCAAGGCAAGGCAACTGCTTCGGGAGGCAGGATGCACAGGGCCAGCAGATTCCAATGTCAATCTTTCTTGCCTCCCTTGTTCCCCGTGTAGATCTTCCCTCAGCCATTCTTCCTTGGCAGGTAGAGGGGGCACCTTTTGGGCATCTGCCTCAGGTACCAAAATGTCTTGGGCTGGCCCTGGGGCTGGGTATGTGTGGTCCTCATTTCAGTATTGATTGCACCTGCAAAAGCTTTGGTGCAGACATACTGCTGTCTTTTCAACCAGTGCATAAATCCTGTGCCTTTTTTCCCCAAAGAACAAATGTTCAGGGGTGTTTGGGGTGTCCCACTTTCATTGCTCTATAGTGCATAGGTGCCCCTCCAGGAGACAATTTGGAAGGGCACTGCGAGGAGCATCACAGATCAACTAATAGGTCCTTTCCACACTTACTGTTTATAGGTATCGTTGTTGTTTGATCCAATGTTTCAAAGAGTGAATTTGGAACTGATTTCTGCAACTTTGGTCACATGTTGCTGCCATTGGAGTGTGAGATTTTCTTTCCATGCTAGTCGTGGGTTGTGTGCAAACTGAGAAAAGTTCTGTGGCTGTAGTCGCACCCCTAATGTGTCCTCTTGTTCCTCAACAAGTAAAATGGAGTTCTGAGTATTTGCATGGGAATAGCTCTTTCCTGACTTTTATTTTTATATTTAAATCCCAGTATTTCAGACTTCTAATTTTGTGGGAGGCTAGAAGAGGAAATATGTGTCTGCCTGAGCTAAACCTGGTTATTATGATGAAAATTTGTCTGCAGCTAATGATTTCTATCATAGGCATTACTCTGTACTGTCATCTCTCTCTTTTGCGTTTTCTAAATTAACCATTTGGCAATTAACCGTAATCAACAATCCTCTTCCCCCAAATGCTTCAGGTTATAATGTTCTGCAAGTAAATTTGACCTAGCATAGAATTGCAATATTTCTTTTATAAACAACAACAACAACTCAAAACCCACTTGTGTTTGCTGATTATTTCCTTGACAATATTGTTCAAAGAGCAACCAGTTTCCCCCGGAATCCATTTCTGTATTCATCTGCAATTCATGCTCTTAGATACAGCACCATCATCTCTAACTGAGATCTCTCTCATCTGAACTGAGTTTGCAAACTGGTCAGTGGGAAGGGGAATAAAATAGATGCCTCACAAATAACAACCACCAATCCCTCCACACAAACTGGGATGATGCTCACACACATGCCATGCAAATGAAAATAGTGAGGATCCACTCTGGATTTTTCACAAAAATTGGATTTTTAAAATTATTTTTTGCAGTAGAAGAAAAAGCTAGAGGTTTTGTTTTTTAGTACTTTACGCAAGAATACTGGCTGAATAAGGATAGCAGGAAAACAGCAACTGTACATTGCAAATGTGGAAAGGCTCATGAAGTGACCATATGTGTGAACTCCCCATTACCAAAGTATTGGGACGCAGGTGGCACTGTGGTCTAAACCACAGAGCCTAGGGCTTGCCGATCAGAAGGTCAGCGGTTCGAATCCCCACGACGGGGTGAGCTCCCGTTGCTTGGTCCCTGCTCTTGCCAACCTCGCAGTTTGAAAGCACGTCAAAGTGCAAGTAGATAAATAGGTACCACTCCGGCAGGAAGGTAAACGGCGTGTTCGTGCGCTTCTCTGTTTCGTCAGAAGCGGCTTAGTCATGCTGGCCACATGACCCAGAAGCTGTATGCTGGCATCCTCGGCCAATAAAGCGAGATGAGCGCCGCAACCCCAGAGTCGGCCACGACTGGACCTAACGGTTAGGGGTACCTTTACCTTTATTATTGGTATATACTTTGCAGAATACACCCACCAAAAACACCAGCCTGGAGGGCCCCTCAAAGAATTGCAGTGCAAAATTTCTAAAGTCTGGGGCAGTTCTGAAGCTCATCATCTGGTTTCTCAAAAGTTTTATTCACCTCTCCAGGAGGCTTCCAGTTTTCTGCCCTCTTGGCAGACACTTTAGAATTCCTTAGGAATTTTGGTGCTTGTGGGATTCAACTTCCTTTACTGCTGCAAGTGGCCATGGGCAGTGTGGGTGTATTTTTTTCACTTCTCGTCAAACATTTCTCCAGCACACTGTGTCTTCCCCAGCTCCCCACAGTTCCTCCTCCGAAAACAGCCCCATGGGAGAGGTTGCGTCATGACATCTTCAGGACTTTCCCCCCAGGTGGTTTTGACGGATGTGCTGGTTTTGTTTTTAAGGGAAGTCTTTTCTTTTTATCTTGTAAAAAAAAAAAAGGAACTTTCTGCACAGATTTCTTTAAAACTAAAAAGACTTTACTTCTTAAAAATAACACTGAACAGCAGTCAGGAACGTGGTAAGAGCGTAACATAAGAAGATCCTTCCTGTGTCAGGCGAATGGCACATCTAGACTAGCATCCTGGTCCCACATCCACGTGCGCAAGGGAAGCTCTCAAAGCAGGCAGGATCCCTACCTGTTACACTTACATGAAAGGCCAGCCGAGAACATCATGGGGTTTACAGAATGCATGGGCACCCAAGGGGGCTGCAGAGCACCAGATAAACGAAGATCAAGCCTATCCATTCATAAGGAAATTAGCCCTGAGTGCTCACAGATCCTGAAGCTGAGGCTCCAATACTTTGGCCACCTCATGAGAAGAGAAGACTCCCTGGAAAAGACCCTGATGCTGGGAAAGATTGAGGACACAAGGAGAAGGGGACAACAGAGGATGAGATGGTTGGACAGTGTTCTTGAAGCTACCAGAATGAATTTGACCAAACTGCAGGAGGCAGTGGAAGACAGGAGGGCCTGGCGTGCTCTGGTCCATGGGGTCACAAAGAGTTGGACACAACTAAACGACTAAGCAACAACAACAAATGTAAGCATTTCTTGGCCATCTTGGAAGTAAGTCAAGCATTGCATAATTCCTTTGCCCCACCTATGAGAATTTCTCCAAAATTTTATCTCCCCATTTTATAACTTTCAAATGCCATTTGTTTTCTCATTCTTTGGTGGAGAATGGCCTGAGTTAAAATGCAGGAGAAATGTTAAAACAGAGAACTCCTCAATATATTTATCTGATATGTTATACAGTGGTACCTCGGGTTAAGTACTTAATTCGTTCCGGAGGTCCATTCTTAACCTGAAATTGTTCTTAACCTGAAGCACCACTTTAGCTAATGGGGCTTCCTGCTGCCTGCCACTGGAGCACAATTTCTGTTCTCATCCTGAAGCAAAGTTCTTAACCCGAGGTACTATTTCTGGGTTAGCGGAGTCTGTAACCTGAAGCGTATGTAACCTGAAGTGTATGTAACCCGAGGTACCACTGTACAGCCATTTACCAAAATTAATGAAGGGTAACTGAGCATGCAGAAGGTCCAGGGTTCATGTGTGTTCTGTTTTCTAATGTTCTTTTCACAACACAGTACCTGTTGTGTTATAAAACTGTGACGTTTGGACTGTTACATTGGCACTGGTGTGCTTTCAAACTGCTAGGTTGGCAGGAGCTGGGACAGAGCAATGGGAGCTAACCCCATCATAGGGATTTGAACCGCTAACCTTCTGATCAGCCAGTCCAAGAGGCTCAGTGGTTTAGACCACAGTGTCACCCGCGTCCCTTTGTATGCTGGTATACCACCCCGAATTTTGTCACCTCACTCTTGCAATTTTCTGGGTTAAATCGGATGCAAATGATTTTTCTTCTGGAAGCAATTAAGGCAGAATTGAGCACTATGCTTCCCCTATATTTTGCTAGATTTCCATGTCAGGGAAATGGAATAAACTTCTACAGTGGTACCTCAGGTTACATAAGCTTCAGGTTACATACGCTTCAGGTTACATACACTTCAGGTTACAGACTCCGCTAACACAGAAATATTGCTTCAGGTTAAGAACTTTGCTTCAGGATGAGAACAGAAATCGTGCTCCGGCGGCGCGGCAGCAGCAGGAGGCCCCATTAGCTAAAGTGGTGCTTCAGGTTAAGAACAGTTTCAGGTTAAGTACAAACCTCCGGAACGAATTAAGTACTTAACCTGAGGTACCACTGTATATGAAACTTCTATAGTCTCATCAGTGTCTGGATAGGATCTCTGCTGCCTTGAGTTGACATTTTGGAACACAGGCAGGATATGAACATAGTAAATAAGCTGAGAGAAGATTATTTTTTCAGAAAGGGAGATGTGGGAAAATATTCAATAATTCCCCCCCCCCAAAAAAAATCACCACCACCACCATTAAATCCCCACCACCATTTACATAAAGTATGCAAAACTTAATTTCAATTGTACTCCCACCATCTCTTTATTTAATACTTCTTGGGAGTGCTGAGTTCAGCAAGTCTCTCTCCTCCCACCTCACTCAGGATGAACCTGTGTGGTTCTTATGAATATTGTGAATATGTGCCGAGAGGGAAAAACCCTGTCTAGTAGATAGAATTTCTGCATGTTCAGGAAGCAGCTATAAAATTATTGTTCTAATTTTTGTACTGGTTTTTATACTAATATTTTGATTTTATCAGTTGGTTGAATTGTGGATTATTCTATATTCAATGTAACTGTTTATATTTGACGGGCTCCCTTGGAACGTGATGGACTCTCCTTCCTTGGAGGTTTTTAAACAGAGGCTGGGTGTCCATCTGTCAGGGATGTTTTAGCTCAGATTCCTGCATTGCAGGGGGTTGGACTAGCGGACCCTCAGGGCCCCTTCCCATTCTACACTTCTATGATCCTTAAGATCTTATGTTCTTTGCTGTCCATGCTGGCTGGGAATGAGGGGAGCTGGACTCCAGCAACATCTGGAGTATGACACCCCCACCCCAACATACGATTAAAATCAGTGCAAGGCCTTCCACATCCAGCTGTCAGAGATGGATTTAGGGCAGTGTGTGTCAGAAGCTCATCCTACTCTCGAGTGGAACCCTGGCAGAGACACATGCCCGACTGGCATGTTCCCTCCCTCCTGGTCGATCGTTTGGGAGCTTCAAAAGCTTTCTTAGGCCCAAACATCACAGCGACCGATGCCAACAGACACCGGCACACTTAGGGATCCACAGAGTCTTCGCAGCTTGCGTAACAGACCTCAGCAACTCAGCATTTTGGCTAATCTACTTTATTTACATATAAACAGACACAGAGCACTGCAACATGGGTCCCTCTCCCTCTAGCATCAGACAGCAAAGAGAAAAAGAACAAATGACAATAGTTCCACTTCCTTACCCAGCTAAATAGAACGGCTTCTGCACAAGTGAGAAGCGTGTGGCCTTTCAGATGTCTAGAGACACCATCTTCCATTGACCCTGCGGGCTGCAGCTGACGGGAGCGGCATTCAAACAACACCTGGAGGAAGACAGGTTCCGTATCCCCATTCTGCATACATATCCCCCCCAGCGGGATTAATTGGGTGTGGGTATCATTCCTAAGATGGTGATTGAAATATACACAGAGTCGAGAATGGATTTCATGCTCTTTATTCAGCTCATAGTGGTGAGGAGGAATGGAAGTTCCCCCATAATGTCTGCTTTATATACATTATTTACACAACGGGCCCCACGTGATTGGCTAATTCTGGGATTCACCTGTAGGCCAATCAGGTTGCGGATTCACTTCCACCTGGAGCTGGATTGGGTGGCTCCTGTGGACCAATCAGACTGCTGCATTCTGGGTCCTATTGTTCTAGGACCAATCAGACTGCTGCCTTTTGGATCCTATTCAACTCAGTACATAACAGCAATCTTACGCATAGTTTCTTGGGAACGCAACAGGATTTACTTTAGAGTAAACATGGCTTGGATTTTGCTGATATTTTCCCTCTAGACAGGTGTCTGTAGATGTTGTGAACAAGCTGCTACGATGATTCATGGTTATGTTCCAACTCAGTAACTTAGTCAATGCTTTTCTGCCATAATAAACCAGGGGAGGGGGCCGTGAATGAGCCTTCTGCACGGACCTCACCCTGTGAGTGCTGGTCTTGCATAGGCTAGACAGGGAGTGGTGACTCCCATCACCGTTTGCCGTGAGGGGAATTTCAGGCGGACATTATATGTGGATCTGTTTAATTTCTTAGGCAAATAGGAAACTACCCAGCATAGGCTAGTCCAGGGTTTCCCATATTTGGGTCTCCAGCTGGTTTTGGACTATAATTCCCATCATCCCTGACCACTGGTCCTGGTAGCTAGGGGTGATGGGAGTTGTAGTCCAAAAACAGCTGGAGGCTCAAGTTTGGGAAGCTCTGGGCTAGTCGTCCATTAGAGCTAATAGGGCACTGCCCCACCAACTTCAATAGACCCTCAACCAGTC
>JAXCMG010000037.1:4999574-5013580 GCA_034642415.1 Podarcis siculus
GAAGAAGAAGAAGAAGAAGAAGAAGAAGAAGAAGAAGAAGAAGAAGAGCTACTCTGACTCACTGGGATGATTCCCAGCCAATCTTCCCACAAAGCAACCAACCTTGGCTTCAGCTGGATCATCTGCTCTAACAAGTAGGCCTGGGATTGTACAACATCAGTTAACCATGTGCAGCAGAAGCCTAATTAGTTTCTGGAAACTTATCTAGAGCAAGCATATGCTCTTATACAACCTTCTGCTGGTAATGAGATTGGCTGCATTTCTTCGAAGCACGTTATCACTGCTTCCCATGAGGGACACCTGAGCCACCTGGCTGTGAGTTTCTTTTATTTATTTATATAAATATAAATACTTGCATACTGCCAGTTCCCTCTCTTTTTTTAAAAAAAGTCAAAAACAAGACAGTTTACAACAGTTATATATACAGCTGTACCTTGGTTTTTGAACAGCTTAGTTCTCGAATGTTTCGGCTCCCGAACACTGCAAACCTGGAAGTGACTGTTTCGGTTTGCGAACATTTTTTGGAAGCCGAACATCCAACAGGGCTTAAGTGGCTTCCAATTGGATGCAGGAGCTTCCTGCAGCCAATCAGAAGCTGCACATTGGTTTTCGAATGTTTTGGAAGTTGAATGAACCCCAGTCAAAGGTGACTATGGGGTTGTGGTGCTCATCTCACTTTCAGGCCGAGGTAGCCAGCGTTTGTCCACAGACAGCTTTCTGGGTCATGTGGTCAGCATGACTAAACCACTTATGGTGCAACGGAACACTGTGACAGAAGCCAGAGCGCATGGAAATGCCATTTACGTTCCTGCCACAGTGGTACCTATTTATCTACTCACACTGGTATGCTTCCGAACTGCTAGGTTGGCAGGAGCTGGGACAGAGCAATGGGAGCTCACTCCATCACGTGGATTCGAACCACTGACCTTACGATCGGCAAGCCCAAGAGGCTCAGTGGTTTAGACCACAGTGCCACCCACTCCCCAACAACACACACACATACATTAGGGGCTGCTGCCCTGCTTGTTCCACTCTCCAACCACTTCCATTTACACCTGACCCTCCCTCCCTTTGCACCTCACCCCTGCTCCTCCTCACGTGGGGTTGTTCCATGTCACATGTCTGTTTACATTACAGCACAGTATGCTGGGAACTTCCGTTGTGTGTATAGCTTTTGCTGTTCTCTCTGAGACGATGAGAGAGAGAGAGAGACGACATGTTTCTTTGTCCTGATTTATGATTAATAAATCTGTAGTTGTAGTATGCTTCCACAAGCCTCACGCCTATTCTGTGTGCACAGTTCAATCTGCTGATAGTGTGCCCTGGCTTTAAAGCCTGGGTCGCTGATTTACATCGGAGCAGAGGCCGATGGGTCTTCGCACTGGGATAGCTGGAAGGGAACAGCCCAGCCGGGGCTAGCCAGCTGGCCTCCCGGCCCTCTGCACGCCAACACAGCTCACCCTGAGTCCCTCCCTCCCAACTCCCCCAACTCTCCTCCCCCCCTACATCCGAATGCACCCTTAATGTGCAAGCAGCAATTCCAAGCACATGTGAACTCACTCGTGATGTGGGTGCACTGGAGTGCTGAACTCACAGTTGGAAAAATCTCTCTCTCTCTCTCTCTCTCTCTCTCTCTAAGTACTGTACTTACCGGTGTCAAACTGGAGGTTAATTTTTCCCAGGGATTCGAGTAGGATGCAAATGTGCAGCCTGCCCTTCTTGCATCATTTAAATAGCCGGGCCAAACACAGAGAGGAGCCACATGGTGAGACATGTGAGAGCAGATCTACGTGAAAATGCTTTTAATGTCTCTCTGAAAAATGTTCTCTTATTTTCAGATTTTTTTCCTCCTTTTTTATTTTATTAAATGCTGTTAACAGGAACCGTTGACCTCACTGGACCAAAGCTTAATCACCTCTACAGCTATAATTTGATGATATATATTAGGGGCTGCATTTAAACTGTACAAAGCGGGCTGCATTTCAAATCATGTTTTCCTCTTAATTTCTCTTTCTCGTAATAATAATTTACCCAGCAATGAAGATGACTGCCATATACGTGGCGTATTTTTTCTGCAATGCCATCACTTCACTGCCACAACTGATAGCTTCATATAACTGCAGAGTTGGAGTCCTCTAATCCAACCCTTTGCAATGCAGGCACCAAACTAAATAATCCCTGACAGATGGCCATCCATCCTTTGTTTAAAAACCTCCAGTGACAGAGAGTCCACCACAAGCTTTCTCCATCTTCCATGTGAGCTGTCCTTCTCAGCAGTTGATCCTAGTATTTCATGAAGTACTGAGCTGAAATTCCACCTCCCTCTTTATCCTGAAAATGTCCCCCCCCTTCAAAAAAAGGACTGATTTCCTACTCCTGTATTGGTGGTTTCCTGTATTGGACGTTTCTCCTACATGTTTGAAAGGAATTGCCACTTACCACACTAGGTCTTACCAATAAGAAGTGTGAGTAAGAGTAAGACTAAGACTATAGAGCTATACAGTGCTTTCTTTCTAGAAAAAGAGGTGCAGGAACTCCCACCTTTTTGGCGGACAATCCTACGTTGTTGAGCTTCTTTCAAGAGCTTTTTGACATTTTTAAAGGGATGATTATGGACGAAGAAGAAGAAGAAGAAGAAGAAGAAGAAGAAGAAGAAGAAGAAGAAGAAGAAGAGATAAACAACTACCTGACATTTAGAAGACATTTACCTCGGGTTACAGACGCTTCAGGTTACAGACTCCGCTAACCCAGAAATAGTACCTCGGGTTAAGAACTTTGCTTCAGGGTGAGACAGAAATTGCGCCGCCGCGGCGCGGTGACAGTGGGAGGCCCCATTAGCTAAAGTGGTACCTCAGGTTAAGAACGGTTTCAGGTTAAGAACGGACCTCTGGAACGCATTAAGTTCTTAACCTGAGGTACCACTGTACTTGAATGGTTTGAATGCTGCCTACGTTCCAGTAACTTTCATGCCTGCTTAGTCTGCAGTCCCTGGGGAAATTTCCAGGTTCTTGATATCCATTCTTTGTGAGTTTTTAATTTAACTGGATATAGTTTTTAATTTAACTGGATATAGACCAGAGAGCCCTTTAGACAGAGTTTTCCCTTTACACAGAAGACTGCCTTCCGACAGCTCTCCAAGTAGAGGACTGTCCTCTGCAAAGTAGGACGCATGGTCACCCTATCTCTTGTGTCAGACTGGCAGCGGATCCCTCACATGCCTACATCCTCTTTCGTGCCCTGCACCACAGCTGTTGTCTTCACAACTCTCAGATATTTTCGGAGCACGGGCGACGGCCATTTGGCACCTTTTGAATACCGGAATAATAAATCAACAAGCTGGAGGGTGGGAGGTGGCAGCAATGACTAATATCTGCTTATATGTATCTGCTTATATGGAAATCTGGGCCGGATAAACCAGGGCATAATGATGCCATCCTCGAGCTGTATGGCAACAGTTACAGTTTAAAAGCCGGAGATTATTATTTCTGAGAGCACCAACAACAGACTAGCCAAGAGCGTTGGTTTCCAGTACCTTTTTCCAGAAAGGGAAGCATTTTCAGACCATGGACAGGTGGCTGATGAGAGCAGGTGGTGGCTGTGCAACTGCCCTCCTCTTTTTAATCACCAAGCTTTCATCAAGAGCTCAGCCTGCACTCGAGTAGGACCCTGGCAGAGACACATGCCCGACTGGCATGTTCTCTCCCTCCTGGTCAATCGTTCAGGAGCTTCAAAAGCTTTCTTCGGCCCGAACATCACAGCGACCGATGCCAACCGACACCGGCACACTTAGGGATCTGCAGAGTTTGCGCAACATGCGTGACAGACCTCAGCAACTCAGCATTTTGGCTAATCTACTTTATTTACATATAAACACACCCGGAGCACTGCAACATGGCTCCCTCTCTCTCTAGCATCAGACAGCAAAGAGAGAAAGAACAAAGGACAATAGTCCCACTTCATGGAACACAGTACAGTCATACTTCGGGTTGACTATGCTTCATGTTGAGCGTGTTCGAGTTGCGCTCCACGGCAACCCGGAAGTAATGGAGCGCGTTACTTCGGGGTTTCACCGCTCGCACATGCACAGACACTCAAAATGACATCATGCACATGCGCAGACGTGCCATCCCTAGTTACATTTGCTTCTGGATATGAACGGGGCTCTGGAACGGATCACGTTTGTATCCAGAGGTACCACTGTACAGTGGTACTTCGGGTTACATACGCTTCAGGTTACAGACTCTGCTAGCCCAGAAATAATACCTTGGGTTAAGAACTTTGCTTCAGGATGAGAACAGAAATCGTGCTCTGGCAGCGCAGTGGCAGCAGGAGGCCCCGTTAGCTAAAGTGGTGCTTCAGGTTAAGAGCAGTTTCAGGTTAAGAGCAGACCTCCAGAATGAATTAAGTACTTAACCTGAGGTACCACTGTAACACAAACATCCTGTCTCCGTCACTTCCCACTTTGTGGAGTCAAAATATACACTGTCATTTGACAGACAAAAAATCCCATGACTGCAATCATGGAGCAGGAATTCTAACAGCTTTGTGAGTGCCAGTTAGGCACCTGCAACCCTAAATGTTAGTACTGCTGCAGGAAAATCTACTGTACAGTCTTAACCTGCCTTATTGGTAAATTTCCCAGCTGAACTCTGGGAACTGTAGTTCTGCTAGGGATCTTTCCAATAAAGAGAATGATGGCAAAATCCTCCACCTCTCACCCTGGATGGGCCCCACCCTCGTGGACAAGGATCTGTAGGAAGAAGGAGACCTCCTCACTCCACGGTAGAGATGTAAGGAGGCAACAATTTCCATTCCAACTTGTCTTTGTCCCTACAAGCGCTGCTTCCATTCTGCTGCAGTTTGGCTTCTACCAAATACAGTGCTATTCATTATGCTGCCTGCTTGTTGTTGTTGTTGTTTAGTCGTTTAGTTGTGTCCGACTCTTCGTGACCCCATGGACCAGAGCACGCCAGGCACCCCTGTCTTCCACTGCCTCCCGCAGCTTAGTCAGACTCATGTTTGTCGCTTCAAGAACACTGTCCAACCATCTCGTCCTCTGTCGTCCCCTTCTCCTTGTGCCCTCCATCTTTCCCAACATCAGGGTATTTTTCAGGGAGTCTTCTCTTCTCATGAGGTGGCCAAAGTATTGGAGCCTCAGCTTCAGGATCTGTCCTTCCAGTAAGCACTCAGGGCTGATTTCCTTAAGAATGGATGCGTTTGATCTTCTTGCAGTCCATGGGATTCTCAGGAGTCTCCTCCAGCACCATAATTCAAAAGCATCAATTCTTTGGCGATCAGCCTTCTTGATGGTCCAGCTCTCACTTCCATACATTACTACTGGGAAAACCATGGCTTTAACTATATGGATCTTTGTTGGCAAGGTGACGTCTCTGCTTTTTAATATGCTGTCTAGGTTTGCCATCGCTTTTCTCCCAAGGAGCAGGCGTCTTTTAATTTTGTGACTGCTGTCACCATCTGCAGTGATCATGGAGCCCAAGAAAGTAAAATCTCTCACTGCCTCCAATTCTTCCCCTTCTGTTTGCCAGGAGGTGATGGGACCAGTGGCCATGATCTTCGTTTTTTTGATGTTGAGCTTCAGACCATATTTTGCACTCTCCTCTTTCACCCTCAAACTCCATGGACAAAGGCAACAGGCATATGCTGCCTGCTATTTAACTTAATTTACTTAAATTATGGATTTAATGCAATTAACAATGCAATTATTTCCACACCATTCCTTTCAATGCAAAGGGAACACAATTCAAATGGGGGACGTGAGTCATCAATTACGAATTATTTGCAGCTACATCTATTGTGTCAGACCCTCCAACGGTCCCTATTTTCCAGGGACGTCCCTGATTTAGAGAAGCTGTCCTGGTTTCTGATTTGATTCCAGAATGTCCCACTTTTCCTTAGGATGTCCCTGTTTTCATTGGATAAATGTTGGAGGGTATGGAGTTATCCGACCCCCGAGCCGCCTGAAGACAATCCTGTATAGCAAAGTTTTTTGTTTTAAATGTTTAATGTTTTATTATGTTTCTATATATGTTAGAAGCTGCCAAGAAGAGTGGCTGGGGAAACCCAGTAAGATGTGTGGGGTATAAATAGTAAAATTATCTTTATGGAATGTGACATCCCTATTTTCATCCGAGAAATGTTGGAGGGTATATTGTTTGATTCCAACCCACATAGGAGCCAACTCCTAGGGGCCAAGATCCCTTTGGGCCCCTCATTAAAATATTTGAGGGGGCTGCCCCCCCCAAGTTGATGGGCATTGCCATTCAAATGGTGTGTATCATAGCTATCAACTTTTCCCTTTTCTTGTGAGGAATCCTATTTGGAATAAGGGAATTTCCCTTAAAAAAGGGAAACATTGACAGCTATGGTGTGTATGTGTATGTGTCATGTTATGTAGGGCAGTGCTGTACCACTCAGTCTAGAGCAGGGGTACACAATATGATGCCCTCCATATGTTGTTGGACTACATCTTCCATCATCCCTGACCATTGACTAGGCCAGCTAGGGATAATGGGAGTTGGAGTCTAGCAACTATAAGAACAGCACCAGTGTCTCAGGTCTGGACATGAATGGGAAGATTTCAGTGTAAGTCAGCTCCACACATTCTTGACTACACCAAGATGCTGAAAATATCAGATATTAGTCAAAATGCATTAACTCATTGCGAAAATGGTTTTTGTACTGCAAAAATGAGTTGACTGTTCATTCAAGCATCCTGGAGCACGGCATATGTTTTCAATCCCGCGCCTGTCAAAAGGAATGAATTGGCAAGCTAAAATGTGCAGCGTCGCTGTGAAGACTTCTAAGCTTATGTCAAGCTGTGGGTGGAAGGAAGCCAGCAGAAAGCTACAGATGACTCGAGTGGAACCAAAGAATCATAAAACTGCAGAGCTGGAAAGCACCCCATGGGTCATCTAGTCCAGACCCTGCAATTCAGGCATCACAATTAAAGCATCCGTGACAAATGGCCATCCAACCTCTGTTTAAAAACTCCTAAGGAAGGAGAGTTCACCACCTTTCAAGGGAGTCCATTCCCCTGTCAAACAACTCTTACCACCAGAAAGTTCTTCCTGATGTTTAGGTGGAATCTCCTTCCTCGTAATTTGATTCCATTGGCTCAGGTCCTACGCTTTGGAGCAGAAGAAAACAACCTTGCTCCATCTTCCATGTGACAGCCCTCAAGATATTTGAAGATGGCTATCATATCTCCTCTCCATTTCCTCTTTTCCAGGCTAAGCATACCCAGCTCCCTCAACTGTTCCTCATAAGGCTTGGTTTCCAGACCCTTGATCATTTTGGCTGCCCTCCTCTGCACACGTTCCAGCTTGTCCACATCCTTCTTAAATTGTGGCCCACAGAACTGGACACAGTATTCCAGGTGTGGTCTGATCAAGGCAGAATGTTGTTGTTGTTGTTTAGTCGTTTAGTCGTGTCCGACTCTTCGTGACCCCCATGGACCAGAGCACGCCAGGCGCTCCTGTCTTCCACTGCCTCCCACAGTTTGGTCAAACTCATGCTGGTAACCTCGAAAACACTATCCAACCATCTCGTCCTCTGTCGTCCCCTTCTCCTTGTGCCCTCAATCTTTCCCAACATCAGGGTCTTTTCCAGGGAGTCTTCTCTTCTCATGAGGTGGCCAAAGTATTGGAGCCTCAGCTTCAGGATCTGTCCTTCCAGTGAGCACTCAGGGCTGATTTCCTTCAGAATGGATAGGTTTGATCTTCTTGCAGTCCATGGGACTCTCAAGAGTCTCCTCCAGCACCATAATTCAAAAGCATCAATTCTTCAGCGATCAGCCTTCTTTATGGTCCAGCTCTCACTTCCCTACTACTGGGAAAACCATAGCAGAATAGAGTGATACTATTACTTCCCTTGATCTGGACACAATACTTCTGATGATGCCACCTGAAATTACATTAGCTCCCCCCCTTTTTTATTTTTTGATACTGCAAAACATATTAAGGTTCAAGTACCTTTGCTGAGATCTTCCCTCTTACAATTTGCATTTGGGAATTTATTTCGTTTCCTGCCGGTGAAGTGAAAAAAATGAATTTTACCTTGCTTTTGTTCTCAGTTTGATTTCATTCATATATTAATATATTTCATTAATATATTTGGGAGTGTATTTATAGTATTGAAATATCCTTTTGGGGTATGTTACTATATTTGCTATTGTTCTGCTATGTTACTATGAGATTGTTTTTGCACTTTTGGTTGAAATGGGTTCCTGTTTCCTTTGCTGTAATCCAATCTGGGCAATCTGGGAGTGACATACAAATAAAACAAATGGATGAAATGAACTTGACCCTGAATAGCTGGGTTGGTTAGAGTATGGTGCTGATAATGCCAAGGTTGCAGATGCAACTCTCTTATGGGACAGCTGTATATTCCTGCATTGCAGGGGGTTGGACTAGAATCAGCGGTTCTCATCCTATGGGTCCCCAGATGTTGCTGGACTACAACTCCCATCATCCACCAGCTCTGGCCTTGCTAGCTAGGGATGATGGGAGTTGTAGTTCAACAACATCTGGGGACCCACAGGTCGAGAAAAGCTGGACTAGGTGATCCTCACGGAGCCTTCCAACTCTACAATTCTATTATTCTATGTGGCTGGGGAAGGAAAGCGAAAACTGGTTGGTCAAAGTTAACGCAAGCTGCCATTGTGTCCATCCAAGACCTTTGGAGGACTGAAAATAATATTCCAGGACTCCAGGCAGCAAAGAAACAGAGAAGGCATGGACCTGGGAAGGGCAGGAAGAGAGAAGGGAGTAATTTGGTGCCAAAGTCGGTTGGCTTCCGTGACAAGAGAACAGCAGGTGCTGGGGAAGATAATTAAGGTGTGAAGTTTACAGTGTTGCAAGGTATTTTATATGGATAGATAATTGTATTTGAGAGGGCGGGGGGGGGGGAGATACCTCTGATGTGCTATGCTGAGCAGAACAGCATGCAAAAGCTTCAGATACTTCGTAAAAGTCAAGGAGAAGGGGATGCTAATTAGCTGCTTTGATTTGCAAAGTGAAATCCGACTCAAGAAAGCATTCTTGGTACCCTGCATTTCGTCTCCTGCTTCAGGGATTTGGAGCAACATAGTGTTTTTATCTTTATAATAATAATAATATTATAATAATTTATTATTTATACCCCGCCCATCTGGCTGGGCTCCCCCAGCCAATCTGGGCAGCTTCCAACAAAATATTAAAATACAGTAATGCATCAAACATTAAAAGCTTCCCTTTCCCCTACACTTAAGGACATAAGAGGAACCCTGCAGGATCAGGCCAGGGACACATCTAGCCGATAATCCTGTTCTTGCAGTGGGCCAAACATAAGTGGCCCATAACAGGACCTAGGAACAACACCATCTCTCTTCTCCCGTTGCTGTTCAGCGGCTGGTATTCAGAAGCATGAAACTTGTGGAGGCAGCACATAGTCATCACAGGCTAGCAGCGAAGTAAGTCACTCCCTTGCTGGTTCACAGGTGCAGCAGCCCCAAGTCAGTGCCTGTCAGGAATGAATGAGGACCATCACAGGGCTGGGCAGTGCCTGAAGGAGCGTCTCCACCCCCGTCATTCTGCCCGGACGCTGAGGTCCAGCGCCGAGGGCCTTCAGGCAGTTCCCTCACTGCGAGAAGCAAAGCTACAGGGAACCAGGCAGAGGGCCTTTTCGGTAGTGGCACCCGCCCTGTGGAACGCCCTCCCATCAGATGTCAAAGCGATAAACAATTACCTGACATTCAGAAGACATCTTAAGGCAGCCCTGTTCAGGGAAGTTTTTAATGTATGACATATTAGTGTATTTTTGGTCTTTATGGAAGCTGCCGAGAGTGGCTGGGGAAACCCAGCCAGATGGGCAGGGTACAAATAAATTATTATTATTATTATTATTATTATTATTATTATTATTTATCATCATCATCACGTGGAAATGCCACTTGTGAAAGACAGTGCTTCTACACAAGTCTTGTGCATGCTGGTGCTACAATCTGCATGACGTCAGTGGCTCTTCTTCCAAGCCACCTCAGCCCTGCTTTGCCCTTTGATATGTTTTGCCTGGCTGGGATAAGTCCTAGTCTTCCAAAATGGTTTCTTCCTTGTCTGGATTGACAACCATATGTCAGGAGTGCTCTGATGGTGTTTCCTGCTTGGCAGGGGGTTGGACTCGATGGCCCTTGTGGTCTATTCCAACTCTATGATTCTATGATTCTATGGATGGTGGATAGGTAGGGATCTATTAAAGAAAGGTAAAGGGAACCCTGACCATTAGGTCCAGTCGTGACCGACTCTGGGGTTGCAGTGCTCATCTCGCTTTATTGGCGAACCAGAGCAGCGCACGGAAACGCCGTTTACCTTTCCGCCAGAGCGGTACCTATTTATCTACTTGCAGTTTGATGCGCTTCCGAACTGCTAGGTTGGCAGGAGCAGGGACCGAGCAACAGGAGCTCACCCTGTTGCGGGGATTCAAACCACCGACCTTCTGATCGGCAAGTCCTAGGCTGTGTGGTTTAACCCACAGCGCCAACCTGCATACTGCACAGAAGCGAAATGGATGTGACCTGCTGCATCCAGTGTGGTGTAGTGGTTAAGAGAGGTGGACTCATAATCTGGTGAACTGGGTTCGCTTCCCTGCTCCTCCACATGCAGCTGCTGGGTGACCTTGGGCTAGTCACACTTCTCTGAAGTCTTTCAGCCTCACTCACCTCACAGAGTGTTTGTTGTGGGGAAGGAAGGGAAAGGAGATTGCTAGCCGCTTTGAGACTCCTTGGGGTAGTGATAAAGCGGGATATCAAATCCAAACTCTTCTTCTTCTTCACTTCTTCCTCTGGTTCAACCTCCTCTGGCACGTGGCCCTTGGAAGGTGGTGCAGATCAGAGGGTGGAAAAAGGTTCCCCTAGCCCATTCTGTATGATGGATAAGGTGAGAGAGCCAAGAAGAGGTGCGCTTTCATTCTTTTGTGAATGGTACGCCTTAAATCTCAATGAATGAATCCAGTAGGCAATGGATATGTGCTTTATTAGATGGGAACTAACAGTACTGGCAAACGTCTTTGATATGTGAGTTCATGTGATGTGCGGAGATCAGAACACACTCACAAGGTTCTTTGCTTAACTGTACACTAGTCTTTAAGGGGAGAGAGCATAATTTGTGCGTAAATGCATCACTCCTGAGAAATGTTGCGCCCCTTCGGCTAAATGGTTCAAAGGTTGTCCGGATGACTCAACCGGAGATTACCTTGAGGATATTTCCAGTCCACTTCACTGGAGAGGTGGCACCTGAGACCTGAAAAATCCATTGACATTTCCCTTCCCCTTTCTTCCCCCCCGCCATAAGGAAACTGACAAAATGTTCGTCAGATAGCGTCAAATCCACTGTCAAAACAGTGAGGGGGAATTGCCAAGACATTATATAAGAAATCTGCGACATAAGACCTGTCGTTGTCAGAGACGCTTTGCATTTAGAAGTCCAATGAAGCGAAGGAAAATTAGTCTTGGAGTGCAATGGTGAGATATTCCACATAACTTGGAACACTTCAGAGAACGGAAATGTTATGGCTCCAGCTTCCAACTGCATAATAAGATATCAGGAGCCTACAGGATTTGGCCAGTGAATCATCTGCTCCAGCATCCTGTTCTCACAGTGGCCAACCAGAAGCCTGTGGGAAACTGGCAGGCAGGATCCAAGCACAAGAGCCTTCTCTCCTCCTGAAGTTTCCATCAACTGGGACTAAGAAGGATTACTTCCTCTAACCATGGAGGCATGGCATAGTCATCATAGCTTACCCTCCATGAGTTTGTCCAATCCTCTTTTAAAGTCATCCAAGTTAGAGGCGCTGTGCAGGTCATGTGTAAGATTATTATTATTATTATTATTATTATTATTATTATTATTATTAATGATTTATACCCTGCCCACTCTGGGCAGTTCCCAGCAGAATTAATGATGATGTTGTTGTTGTTGTTGTTGTTGATGATGATGATAATAATAATAAAATAAAAGCAATAAAACATCTGACATTAAAGAAGAGTTTGGATTTGATACCCCGCTTTATCACTACCCTAAGGTGTCTCAAAGCGGCTAACATTCTCTTTTTAAAATATATATAAACTTAGAAGTGAATGGAAAGAATATATTTAACCCAGTGGAAATTAGGAACTGTTTTCAGAACTACTTTAGACAACTTTATACACAAGGGCCGCAGAATGAAAGGGATATAGAGCAATTCCTTGAGAAAAATGGACTGAAAAAGATTTCTCAGGAAAGCAATAGAATTTTGAACCAGGATATATCAGAACAAGAAATAGAAGGTGCCATTCAAAGCATGACATTGGGCAAATCTCCAGGACCGGATGGATTGACTTCCAAATATTATAAAGTTTTGAAGGAATGGTTATTACAACCTTTGAAGGAAGTCTGCAATGAAATCATGGAAGGGAAAAAGGCACCTGATACGTGGAGAGAGACTTATATTACACTTATACCAAAGACAGAGACTGAAAAGACCCAACTTAAGAACTACAGACCCATCTCATTATTGAATGTGGATTACAAAATCTTTGCTGATATTTTAGCAAAGAGATTTAAAAGAGTGTTGATGGAGGAGATTCATGGGGACCAAGCGGGCTTTCTCCCAAAAAGACACCGGTCGGCAAATGTAAGGATTATAATTGACATCTTGGAAAAGTTGGAGGTGAATATAAACACCAAAGCAGTTTTGATATTGTGGATAGTTGTTTATTTCCATGACATCTGGTGGGAGGGCATTCCACAGGGTGGGCGCCACTACCAAAAAGGCCCTCTGCCTGGTTCCCTGTAGCTTCACTTCTACAGTGAGGGAACCGCCAGAAGACCCTCGGAGCTGGACCTCAATGACTGGGCTGAACGATGGGGGTGGAGACACTCCTTCAGGTATACTGGGCTGAAGCTGAAGAGATCTGCTCATGAGTAAGCAATGGGTACCAAAAGAGTAAGATCCTTTGCTACCAGGAGATGGGATTGGGATGTGGTCTAGGTTTCTGTCTTGAGCCTCCTAGTTGGTCTCTGGCTCCTTGTTCTGGATTCTTGTTACTCCCGCCTTGCTGAACTCCCTAAGATATGGATGTTGCCACTGTTTCTGGATCATGCTTCGGACCTAAACCAATACTGTGGACTCTACCTTGTTGAGACTATGTTGCACCTTGATCCCCACATGCTTGGATAGATTTGGTAAAAAGCTTTTATCTCCTTGGGCTGAGACCCTGACCCCTGAGGGCATCCTCTGGAGATAGCAGGAGCAGGGTATCAGGTTATGTCTATTTTCAGGTGTTGTTGGACTATACATCCTATCAGTCCAGCCAGCCTGGCCAAAGGTAAGGAGTTATGGTAGTTGTGGTCCACCAATACCTGGACGCTACTACATTGGGCTACACTGTTCTATGTGGGACACTCCTGTGATTTTGGGGAGGAAGGCAGGTTGACTCTCACTGCATTATAATCCCTAAGTTCAACACGTTAGATTTCTCTCTGGCAGGTGTGGGGAACCAGCAACCGTCCAGATAGACTCCAACTCCCAATGGCTGATGTCAAATGGGTGAGGATGATAGGAGTTGGGAGTCCAGGAACCACTGGAGGCCACCACATCAGCCATCCCTGAATGGGGGTTCTTAGATTCCCATGGATGCTTCAATGAAGCTGACAGCTATATTGCTGTGGATGAAAAAGATTAGATTTGCAAGCCATTGTGGTGTAATGGTTAAGAGCGGTAGACTCGTAATCTGGGGAACCGGGTTCGCGTCTCTGCTCCTCCACATGCAGCTGCTGGGTGACCTTGGGCTAGTCACACTTCTCTGAAGTCTCTCAGCCCCACTCACCTCACAGAGTGTTTGTTGTGGGGGAGGAAGGGAAAGGAGAATGTTAGCCGCTTTGAGACTCCTTAGGGTAGTGATAAAGCGGGATATCAAATCCAAACTCTTCTTCTTCTTCTTCTTCTTCTTCTTCTTCTTCTTCTTCTTCTTC
>JAXCMG010000037.1:5013590-5026895 GCA_034642415.1 Podarcis siculus
TCTTCTTCTTCTTCTTCTTCTTCTTCTTCTTCTTCTTCTTCTTCTTCCATTCATGGATCTCACTACCTTTCATTCCAAGGTGTGATACCTAGTTGTGCCTGGGTTTGTTGGTATCTTTCTCTCTGTTTTTGCAGCGTTTTCATTCGGGTTCCTGTTTCAGAAAACACAAGTGCAGGAAGTGTAATCGCTCCCGTTCCTTGGCCCCAGCCTTTCTTGAACAAGCAAGACTGATGACTTCCCACAAGGTGTACTGGAATTGCAACAGCAGGGATTATTCAGCTAACATGGCAGATGGGGTGAAGGTGTTGCTTAACAGCCAGGCAGAGTGGCATGATGTCTACTGAGGTAGCATGCGCTCTGATTGGCTGTGTAGTTCTGAGGGTGTTCTTCCTCTGGAGGTTTGGTCCCATGTCTTCCTGCAGTGTACAAGGCTTGGCCTAAGAGAGACAAATCCTCTCTGTTCCTTTCTCCACAAAATTATACACTGCTTTTGTTCAGTTTACTCATTAAAGTGTTATCAAGTATCTTTTGTCTCAGGATTCCATTTGCGCTATTTAAGTAACTTAAAAAAACACCACCACACCAATAGGTGTGTTCATAAAAATACAGAATGCATGACAGGGAAAGAGTTCAGGAAATGTGTGAAGCAACGTTTTTCACACAGAGATTCAAGTGTGTAGGTTTTATTCATGGAAACAGCAGCCCTGACCAGCCAGAGCTCAATTTCTAAAGCAGCACATTTGGAATGGATCACAAACTATTTGAATCTGCAAACTTATTCAAACTTTCAAATGCAAATCACTTGGTGAGTCACCTTGTGAAAATTGTGCAGGTGTATGTTTGCACCACCTAACCCAATTACCTTTCAAGGACTTTGCTGGTGCTGCTGCTGCTACTATTATGACAACCAGTGACCATGGCTGTATATATGGCTGTTGCCTAGCAATGTTGACTAACTGCGAAAGACCAGTATCCTAGTGTGTTGACAGAACAGGCAAGAGTGATCTAATTAGAATGTTAATTAGAACCCAAAGATTAGAGTGTCTGCTCTGATGAATAACAGTTCATCCTTTCAGGATTTGCCAACAAAGTCGCAATAGAAAGCAGGAAGCAATGCATGCAGTTATTTACAAAAAATACAAAAAAATAAAAATTATGTCCTGCCCTAGAAATTCAAAGCCGAAGCGAAAACGGAGGAGACTATAGCTCATTTCATACAGCACTGAAAATGCAGAACTGCTTAGGAAAGTGTATTGTATCAAGGCAGGCCTTTCTTGTCTGGTATTTCCTGCAATGACAGCTCTCTGGGGTTTCAGAAAGGAGTCATTCTGCAGCCCTTACCTGTGTAAGAGTGCGTGCCAATTGGAACTTTTTACATGGTTTATTCCAGCAGATCATGTCATCTTTGCAGCTGCTGATATAATAAGAAACTCCCCATTATGGGTTATCTTAACCCTGGTACTAGTCTTTATCTTCAACATGTCCTGGAAGCTTTGAGCAAATATCCTGTCCTCTTATTACTTAGTGTAAACCTCAACACACTAATTGCCGCCTGTAAGAAAATTTGGGTTCCACATAGACAACAGAATCATGGTAAATTCATGATTCAGAAAACATACAGATAACCAGTTAGTCATTTTTCGCCAGAGCCATGCCCTCTAAACTTCAGAATTAGAGAAGTAAGCAGAACATTAAACAAGCAGGAACATATAGGAAATAAAACAATGGTACAAAGGAATAAAGGGACGCGGGTGGCACTGTGGGTTAAACCACAGAGCCTAGGACTTGCCGATCAGAAGGTCGGCGGTTCGAATCTCTGTGACGGGGTGAGCTCCCATTGCTCAGTCCCTGCTCCTGCCAACCTAGCAGTTCGAAAGCATGTCAAAGTGCAAGTAGATAAATAGGTACCAAGCCCATGTGTGGATCTACACACATGGATCTACACAAGCCCATGTGTGGATCTACACACAGGGGGAAAATGCTATAGAGTCAGAAATTAAGTCATTATAAGAAAAAGAAAAAAAAAAGTTATGTAAAGTCGCATAGAAAAGTTTTCTGCTCTACACTACACTGCCATTTGGTGTTGCATGTTTATAATGCATTCAAAACGCTGTTTTTTGACTAATGTAGCTGAGTCCCTGATCTTTTCCAGCCTCCTCCAGCATCTGCTCACTGTGATGCTGAAGATGGAACATAGATTCACAGAAGCATAAAGTTTGAAGGGACCCTGAGGATCATCAACCCAAATATGCAACTGTACCATACAGGGATCAAACCTGCAACCTTGGTGTTGTCAGCACCACGCTCTAACCAACTGAGCTATCCAAGCTAAGAATGGACCTATCCATTTAAAGAACGGAGCAGGGACCACATATCCAGGGGATTACATTTGCCACAGTGCTGTGAGCTGAACCAGACCTTACCAGAAGGTGGGGATCTTTTGAGTCCTTCTCCCCATCTCTGCCAGGCAAATCAGTCCCTTGTTTTTTTTCTCGGGCACTTGGCTGCTCATTCAGTCACCCGGCCATTCACTCAGCTACGCAGCCACTCAGTCATGTACTCATTCAGCTACTCAACCCCATCACTCACGCAGTGTGCCTCTCTCTCAGCCAGCTGCACAGCCATTCAGTCAAGCATCACTCAGCCGATCAGCCACAGTCCCATTCTCTCACAGAGCCATTCACTCTCAGCCGGGCAGCCAGCTACTCACTCAGCTGCTTAGTCAGCCACACGTTCAGCTGAATATCTATCTCAGTCACCCAGCCATTCACTTACCCATAAACTCGGTCCCTCACTCAACCTCCCAGTCAGTCATTCATTCAGCAACTAAGCCAGTCATGCTGGCAGTCAACTCATTCACTCAGTCAACTCTCATTCAGCCAGCCACTCATTCCATCAATCAGCCAGTCAGCCATGCACTCACTCACTCTCTCACTCACTAATACATATGTACTAGACATTAATCACAATACTTTTTCAAAGGGAACTCTGGAAATCGTAGTGGTTTTTTTTAAAAAAGAATATGGGTCTCAGAACAGCTCCAAGCACCCTTAATAGACTACAGTTCCCAGGATTCTTTGGGGGAAGCCATGACAGTTTAAAGGTATAATACTTCTTTAAACGTGAAGTGCAGATCCTTCCTGCCCAAGAGAGGAAGGGAATTGACATCACACAGTGCCTTCTCTACCAATTACATCTCTATGGTCTGTGTTTGCCTATCGGCCACATGGCTCTATAGTCTTAACCTCTTCACATGCTAACTCACAAGAATGTGCATTGCTAGATTTGGCTGCAAATCTCCCACAGTAACGTCTGAATCAGGTATTGCTTGGACCAGTGTCTGTATGAGGGGTAATAAACTGAGTCTGAATCAGGGCAAGACAAAGGTCATGTGTGTGAATGGTTCCCAGGTCCAGGAATTCGCTAACTTCCTTGCCCTGGATGGGCCTAAACTCTGCCCGAAGAAGCAGGTGCATAGTCTGGGGATCCTCCTAGATCCTGCTCAGTCACTAGAGGCACAGATGTCCTTGGTGGCAGGAGTGCCTTCTACCTGCTCCAGCAGGTATACACAGCTATGGCCATTCCTGGATTGTTAACCTCAATTTTGATTTGCTGTAATGGACTCTATGTGGGGCTACCCTCCGGAGGTTGCAGCAGGTGCAGAACATGATATCTAGGTTGCCTTTGATGAGCAAACCACCAGTGTATAATACCTTGTTTGTGGGATCTGCTACTGGACCAAGTTCAGAGTTTTGGTACTAACGTATAAGGCCCAATACAGCTCAGGACCACTGAGCTCAAGAGACCACCTTGTCCCTTATATAACCAGTTGGTTGCTGTGCTCTGCATGAAATGTTCACCTTGAAGTCCCCAAAACATCAGAAGCCTGCTTTGCAGTAATTCAGAGCAGGGCTTTCAGGACGACTGCCCCTGTTCTATGGGACAGTATTGTTGCCAAGGTACGACAGAGACCCACCGTATGTACTTTTTGGAAACAGTTGAAGATGAAATGGTCTCTGCCTAACTCCACCAGCCAGTCTTCCAGTCCTTCTCTCAGCCACCTACTCATCCATTCACTGACTCACTAATTCATTCACTCAGCTAGTCTGTCGACCACTCAGCCATTCATTCTGCTTCTCCATCAGTTGGTCATCCCCATGGCCGGCCACTCATTCGTCAGCTCACTTACCCGCTCTGCCATTTGGTGGTCCGCTAGGTCACCTGTTCCGCTGCTCAATTGGCTGTTCAGTCAGTTGCCTCACAGCTCAGTTGGCCAGTCACTTGGGACTCAGCTATACAGCTGCAAATACAATGTTTTAAATGCACTTTAAGTACATTATACAAATGTGACACTAGATGGCATTGGTGAGCTAATGGTAAATCCCATACATTTTTAAAAACGTTTTTAAAAGCATTTTCACAGCGTGTATATAGAAATTCCATGTATAAATCAATTTAACTGATTCCTCCTCCATCCCTAATTTTGGGATATCTATATTTACACGTGTGTGTGTGTGTGTGTGTGATCTCTACACATTATTTCCATGCTGTGCATAATTTTATATATGTGTGTGTGTGTATAATTTTAATATTTTTAAAAATGAATTTTATAAATAACACTATACAAAATAACACTATACAGTGGTACCTCGGGTTAAGTACTTAATTCGTTTCAGAGATCCGTTCTTAACCTGAAACTGTTCTTAACCCGAAGCACCACTTTAGCTAATGGGGCCTCCTGCTGCTACCGTGCTGCTGGAGCACAATTTCTGTTCTCATCCTGAAGCAAAGTTCTTAACCCGAGGTACTATTTCTGGGTTAGCAGAGTCTGTAACATGAAGCGTATGTAACCTGAGGTGCCACTGTACAAAAGTATGGGTGTGCAAGAGTGACATGGGAGTCTCAAAGAAGAAGTCCTTTCTCACTGCAAACTCTGTTTGCCTTCTCTATGTTCTAGTTGCCTCTCCCCATCCTGTGGCGCATTTTGTAAGAGCACTGGGTGGGGAGGAATGGAAGAAAAACAAATCCCTTTCACACTTGAGACAATACTGTATGAGATGCATTACTGGCGTTTGTGAGCGGCAAATAACCTTCTTAAATGAGCTGGCTGGTTCTTACCAACTCCAGTTGCACTTACCGGATTTCAAATCTTAGCTTGGCAGCCTATGACTAATTGAACGTTAGTTGCTTGCCTCCGCTTGGTGATGAACGGCCCTGAACAACAGCAAGAAAAGAGGTGGTTTTTGTTTGACTAATGCACCTTAGATTTCACAGAGAGTTAAACAGATCTAATGCATTTACCTGGGTAAGAAGAACGGACTGGAATCTCTGTAGTGGGGTGGAAAAACTGGACCATCTCCAAAAGCACAAAGAGAATTGTGGGCCATTACAGCTGCTCAGTATTATAAACACGGCAGACACTGAACAATTATTGATACTTACCGTATTTTTCCGTCTATAAGACGCCCCCATGTATAAGACACCCCCTATTTTGGGGGACTCAGAATTAAGAAAATGGGGGAAGACACTGTTCGTGTATAAGATTTTTGACATTATTTTTTAGGGAAAAAACCTAGTCCCCTTTCTCTCTAAATATAGCAGAGGGCCTGAATTGATAGACTCCATTTTACGATATACGATACGATACGATAATCTTTATGGTCATTGTCCCATATAGAACAATGAAATTGAAAAATATATATATACATAAGACATTCAAAACCAACAAGCCTGCTATCACAGCTATCCCAACCTGGTTAGCCCCCAAATACTCTGATACCCCATTTTAAAAATACAACAAAGTCCCATAGAGACTCCTTACACTTCCTTTAAAACCAAAATCGCATTTGGATAGAAACTGTTTCTCAGGCAGCTAGTCCTAGTCTTTATAACCCTGTACCTTCTTCTAGAAGGCAGAAGCCTGAAAGAGATCATTTCCAGGGTGTGCACTATCCTGCGCTATCTCTGCAGCTTTCTTATAGCACCTGGAAGCATAGATTTGATGCAAGGTGGGAAGAGTGCACCCAATTATTCTCTCCGCAGTCTTTACAACCCTGGACAGCATTGTTTTTCCCCTGAACGTGCAGCTCCCAAACCACACACACAGACCATAAGTTAATACACTCTCTACAGTACAATGGTAAAATGCCATCAACAGGTCCTTTGAGAGATTGTTTTTCCGGAGGATTCTCAGAAAACAACCGGATAGCTAGCTTTTCATCCCTTGAAGAGCTTCCAAAACAGTTGGGGTGGGGTGGGGTGATCTTACTAGACACCTTGAGCTTCCTAAAATGGAGAACCAATACTCCCCCAAACCCAGCTGCAAGTATATTGGCAAAGGCACCCCCCTGTATGAAATCAAGCCAACAATCAATGGCTGCTACTCATGATGGCTATGAACTTCTGAATAAGAGTTCTGAATACCAGTTGCTGGAAATCACAGGAGAGGAGAGTTCCTCATATCCATCTTGCAGGTTTCCAGCAAGTATCCACTGTGAGAACAGGATGTTAGACTAGATGGGCCATTGGCCTGATCCAGCAGGCTCTTCTTGTGTTCTATAAGAATAATAATTTATTATTTATACCCCGCCTATCTGACTGGGCTTCCCTGGCCACTCTGGGCAGCTTCCAGCAAAATATCAAAATACAATAGTCCATCAAACATTAAAAGTTTCCCTAAACAGGGCTGCCTTCAGACGTCTTCTAAAAGTCTGGTAGTTGTTGTTCTCTTTGACATCTGGTGGGAGGGCGTTCCACAGGGTGGGTGCCACTACCAAGAAGGCCCTCTGCCTGGTTCCCTGTAACTTGGCTTCTCGCAATGAGGGAACCACCAGAAGGCCTTTGGCGCTGGACCTCAGTGTCCGGGTAGAACGGTGGGGGTGGAGACGCTCCTTCAGATATACTGGACCGGGGCTTAATCTTTCTTAATTTTTGTTCTTAATCTTTGTTTTTAATCTTTGCCTCATCCTGCAGTTCTATTTTTTCCTGCCTTGTCAGACTGTCCTTTGCACTGCCCCTTTTTACATCTGTCTAATCAAGGAGCGAGGAAACCTCAGACGCGAAAGTGGACCTCTATGCTTCTTCATCTGATCCTCAGGACTTGCCCTACATTGTCTCCTCAGTACCCACATACACAGGTGAGAAGCAAACCTAAATTTGAGAAACAAAGCTCAGCTCAGTTAGGCATTTGGTTGACCATTGTGGGAAAACAGATTCACGTGAGACAGGTTTTTGCTCAACAGAGCTCTTCTTATGTGCAGAACCAAGCTGAGAAGGGAGTCTATTTGAAAGGACCAAATGATAGTTGCTGCTTTCAGAAAACAGGCTGGCATCCTCACTGCTACAGCAGTGTAAAAGCTGTTTGATTTCAGGAGGAGTTTGCACAGTGAACGCTGTTACTATTTCTGGTGTTTTCATTTATATTTTTAAATTTGGCATATTGTATGTTCTGTTTTTTTACAGTAAGCCATTTGAGACAGTTGGATCCCAAAGTTATTTTGCGGTACTGTACGTTCTTGGAAGGATTGAGAATAGAAGTAGGGACACAGTGAGGAATAGGTTTCATAGAAACATAGAATTGTAGAGTTGGAAGATCATCTGGTCTAAGACCCTGCAATGCAGGAATATGCAGAGGGACGCGGGTGGCGCTGTGGGTTAAACCACAGAGCCTAGGACTTCCTGATCAGAAGGTCGGCGGTTCGAATCCCCACAACGGGGTGAGCTCCCATTGTTCGGTCCCTGCTCCTGCCAACCTAGCAGTTTGAAAGCACGTCAAAGTGCAAGTAGATAAATAGGTACCGCTCTGGCAGGAAGGTAAACGGCATTTCCGTGTGCTGCTCTGGTTTGCCAGAAGCGGCTTCGTCATGCTAGCCACATGACCCGGAAGCTGTACGCCGGCATCCTCGGCCAATAAAGCGAGATGAGTGCCGCAACCCCAGAGTCAGTCACAACTGGACCTAACGGTCAGGGGTCCCTTTACCTTTACATATGGAGATCAAATCTGCAAACCTTGGTGTTATCAGCACCACCCTCTAACCAACTGAGCTATCCATGTTCGTGAGCTATAATTTTCCATGGGAGCGCCAATCCTCATGCTGATTTTTTAAAGTATTGGAAGGATAGTATAGAACATAAAAACATACAATGAGCCCGGCTGGATCATGCCAATGGCCCAACCATTACAAAATCCTGTTCCCACAGTGGCCAGCCAGGTGGCTGTGGGAAGCCCGAAAGCTGGACATGAACACAACTGCCCAACTGCAATTCCCATCAACTTGTATTCCAAGCCCTACTTTTTCAGACACTGGAGGTGGAATATCACCATCATGTCTAGTAGCTGTCAATTGGCTTGTCCTCCAGGAGTTTGTCTAATACTCTTTTAAAGCCATCCGAGTTGGTGGCCACCGCCAACCAGAGATGTAACTATTGGCAGTCTCTATACTATGTGCCAGGGACGCGGGTGGCGCTGTGGGTTAAACCACAGAGCCTAGGGCTTGCCGATCAGAAGGTCGGCGGTTCGAATCCCCGTGACCGGGTGAGCTCCCGTTGCTCAGTCCCTGCTCCTGCCAACCTAGCAGTTTGAAAGCACGTCAAAGTGCAAGTAGATAAATAGGTACCACTCCGGTGGGAAGGTAAACAGCATTTCCTTGTGCTGCTCTGGTTCGCTAGAAGCAGCTTAGTCATGCTGGCCACATGACCCGGAAGCTGTACACCGGCTCCCTCGGCCAATAAAGCGAGATGAGCACCACAACCCCAGAGTTGGCCACGACTGGACCTAATGGTCAGGGGTCCCTTTATACTATGTGCCCTGGCACCCAACCAATGTGGATATATTTTGTGAAGCCCATCTAATTTGACACTGATTTCCCTAGATATTATATCTGTTGTACAGTGGTACCTCAGGTTACAGATGCTTCAGGTTACAGACGCTTCAGGTTACAGACTCTGCTAACCCAGAAATAGTACCTCGGGTTAAGAACTTTGTTTCAGGATGAGAACAGAAATCGTGCGGTGACGGCAGTGGGAGGCCCCATTAGCTAAAGTGGTACCTCAGGTTTAGAACAGTTTCAGGTTAAGAATGGACCTCCAGAGGTACCACTACATATTCAGATTCCTCGCTTCCTCTAAAGAAGTCAAGGCATCTGCCAGAGATGGGTACAGTTAAACTTAAGTATCTTATACTGGAGTAGGGGGCTTCTATAGATGGAAATGTGCATTACTTTACAAGATATAACAACAACAACAACAACAACAACAACAACAATTTATTTATACCCCGCCCATCTGGCTGGGCTTCCCCAGCCACTCTGGCAGCTTCCAACAAAACATTAAAATACAGTAATCCATCAAACATTAAAAGCTTCCCTAAACACAGTAAGCTGGCCCCGAATTCCTGCCTGTTGGCCCCACTGTTGCTAGGGTTGTCTTCAGGTGTGAAAGGGGCCAAAGATGCCACTGGCAGCAGAGCATGGCAGATTTCTGAGCAATACATCAACGACACTGCAGAAAATTAAAATGGTGGCTAGAATCAGCCACCTAGCTTTGTATGGAAAGCTTTTTAAAGTCCCAGCACTTCTGGAAGTGTCCCTGGACAAGTTCCTGTAGCAGGTTATATAATCCATAATGGAACAGGTCAGCAAAACAAACTTATTAAAATAATGTATTTGAGAATGAATAATATGCCATGTTAAGAATGATTGCTTTTATCAAGGTGATGCCTTTTTTATTTTTGTTTTTTGCAGGTTTTAGAACTATTAACCAGGTTTTGTGAGATTATATAATGATCATTTCATTGTAATCTTGTGCAGAAGCACAGGCTGTCCCTCCGCACAAGTCTCCCTAGACAAGAAAGAGGAACACAATGAGAAGGAATTAGCACAGAGCAGTAAAGGACAGTATCTGTGCTGAAGTGAGCCAGATGGTTCTTTCTAAAAGCAAGTGAACTCTACTCAATAATAGAACATATATAAGGTTTTTATATGCCTGCTGTTTTTGTCCATGGAGTTTTCTTGGCAGGGATACTGGAGTGGCTTGCAGGTTCCTGCTCCAGGTGAGAGCTGGACTATAAAGAAGGCTGATCGCTGAAGAATTGGTGCCTTTGAATTATGGTGCTGGAGAAGACTCTTGAGAGTCCCATGGACTGCAAGAAGATCAAACCTCTCCATTCTGAAGGAAATCAGCCCTGAGTGCTCACTGGAATGACAGATCCTGAAGCTGAGACTCCAATACTTTGGCCACCTCATGAGAAGAGGAGACTCCCTGGAAAAGACCCTGATGTTGGGAAAGATGGAGGGCACAAGGAGAAGAGGACGACAGAGGACGAGATGGTTGGACAGTGTTCTTGAAGGAGGCAGTGGAAGACAGGAGTGCCTGGCGTGCTCTGGTCCATGGGGTCACAAAGAGTTGGACACAACTAAACGACTAAACAACAACAAGGTTTTTATATATCTATAAAACCTATTTCAGGACACTGCAGTTCCATTGTGTAGGGGAAACCATAGGACAATGGTGGACCTTCTTCATGCACGCAGCATTGCACATATTAATATTGCTCAGTTTGAAGCGACTGGAAGCATAAGAACTGAGTCCTTTTGGAAATGATGCATTGTCCAGACTCATAAAAAATATTATTCAGAGTTTTACTGGAAAAACTCAGCAAAACAAAACAGAAAGATCAAACGATACATCCAAAACACCCATACAGTGTTTTGTGCTGTCTGGCACAGATTCAGCATCTTAGAAATAAAAGATAATTCCTAGTATCCAAACTGTGTCTCTCCCCCATAGCCTGCATTCCAGCCTCCATTGTCCTTAGGCTATGCAGCTCTTGGGGAGTCATTGTTCACGCTTTTGTTCTCCGTGGCAGTTCAGGGGAAAAACTAAAGCCACCAGCCTTTCAAGATGGTGGATTTGCAACTCAGTAGCCTCATCACATGATCAAAGGTTACATTAGAGTAACAGAAAAACGATCAGCAGGTAATTATTAACCCACTTAGGAGCTTAGAAAACTACTGGGGGGAAACCCCAATGTTAGCAATTCACATTTAGCCATTTTCCATTTTAAACGTTCTTTAATATACAGACGTTTTCCCATGTCTGTGTGAATTCAACCAATTATACTTAACATGAAAGAAGTCCCAGAAATCTCCAACAGCTTCAGCTAAAGAATCTTGCAGGGCAAGAGGGACCAATGGCTTGACTTGGGCTGCATTCAGATGTTTGGTTTATTAAAATAATTTTGCAAGTTATCAAGCTAGCACATCTCTCTCAGTTTCTAACATTCCTTTTTACATTGCAGTGCCTGTTGCATTGTGCAATGGTGGTCTATTGATTGACATGCTACCGTGTCACACAAAATTTCACTGACACCAGTGGGTGTCGTTTGCTACAGCAGTAAATGCCATGTGACATGTCTCCAACTTTTATACACATGCGTGCTTCTGTGCTTCCATGATTCACTGCATGGTGAATGCCAAAACGCAACTCAAAGCGTCGTTATGTGAGCAAGGGGGACATCATTCATGAAAACCAGGGGGAACTTACAGTGCAAAACTCCTGTGATGTTCTGGGTTTCCATGGTTGCAGACCGATCTTTTCCACTGGAAACAATTAATGTGGAAACAAGTGCTAAACTTCTGCTGGATTTCCAGAAGTGGCTTTTAAAGTCAGAGGCAAGATGATGTAAAACATGAAAATTAACAGGTGTGAAATCAGGAAGATGGAATAATGCAGCCACATGCAACTGCCAGAATTCCCCCCTCCCCCAGACATTATACCAGCATCAATGCCTCTAACTAATTGGGATGTATCTGAAAAAGACATAATAGTTGGAACAGATCTGAGACTGCTTGTTCCATAGTTTTATTGTAAACTGTCCTGTTTTATATATTTACATATCTGTGGGTCTTAAAAGCTGGTTGAGTATGTCTGACTCAATATAATAAAGCAGTTTCCTGGGTTCCTAATATGCTCTATTCTGTCCAGATCTTACTTCTAATTATCAGTCCTGGGTGTTTCACTTCAGTTTGCTGCTTTCTTTTTGTGAAGGTGTGTCACATTCATTGCCAGGAAGTCATGAATTTTTGTCTTTGTTCCCATTTTAATGTTGAGCTACACCTGAGCATAAAGGTAGCATAGGGTTGCCATATTCCACTGAACTTTTTCTTAGTTTAGCCCCTCCCCCCGTGAAGTTTCTGAGCTATTTTTAAGAAGATTCGCCAAAATCTACATTACCAACATATGGGCTGCCATATGTCCAGATTTCCCCAGACATTTCAATGACGTATGGCGCCTTTCTCCTTGCCATCTAGGAATCTTGAACGCCCAAGAGACCTGCCTTCAAAGCACATTCAAAACTCATTCCCCTCCCTCAAAGAATTCTGGGTACTGTGGTCTGTTAAGGGCTGCTGGGAACTAGAACTCTGTAAGGCAGATCCTTTATCAACTTGTCAAACTCTGTGTTCTCTTCCAAAGAGCAGTCCATTAAAATTACAATTTGATTTCCATTGCAGACATGGGACAAATAAGTGAACACCCACATTTTCGAAGAGTTAAAATGGGTAAAGTCTGGCACCGTGACTTTATTCAAGGACTTTCAGAGACTTCAGTGTGATAGTTTTGATGTTTTGCATTATTTCATAAACTTTTCTATACTGTAATTATTTCTGGCCATCATGTTGCTTTCGATATTGCTAATTTGGGAGAAAGCCACATACTTAAAACATATGATGCGGCTGTGACATATGATGATATATGTTTTGCACCCTTTCTCCCATGCAGGGGTGCACAGTGCATCTTGCCACGATCCCCGCTTGCGAGTGCTGCCTCAGACAGCTTCTGACAAGTGCTCCTCACCTCCCAACTCCAGATGTGCAAGATAGGGATGGTCCCTTCCCCCTCCACAAAAAGAAAGAAAGGCAGTGTGGTATAATGGTTAGAGTGCTGAGCTGGAACCCAGGAGACAACAGCACCGGCAACTGGAATTCAGAGATATTCTGCTTCCATCGCTGGAGGTGGAACCTAGCCAAGAAAACCCCAAACCTTGCCCAGCATTCTTGCTCGTTCCAGATCTTGTCAGATTTCAAGGACAACTTTATCGCACTGCAGATTGTTCTTGTTTGTTGTATTGGTGAACTTATGCTACTTCCAGGAGGTGCATAAGACTTTAAGGCCCTCAAAGGTCCTGTGCAGCTAGTAAAATGGGGAAAGTCTTTTTGAGCGAAGGAAAATAAATAGACATAATCATAATGCCTTAAAATTATGGTAAAATGCGGTCTTGACTATGCTACCACTCAGTGGATTTGTAAC
>JAXCMG010000037.1:5031895-5067401 GCA_034642415.1 Podarcis siculus
AGAGAGAATATAATGAAAATGATCTATAGGTGGTACATGACACCAGTACATGCAAAAATCTATCATTTGCCCGACAACAAATGTTGGAAATGTAAAGAGTCTGAAGGTACATTCTTTCACCTTTGGTGGACATGCCCAAAGATCAAGACCTTCTGGGAAATGATCTATAATGAAATAAAAAAGGTATTTAAATATACCTTTCTGAAGAAACCAGAAGCCTTCCTCTTGGGCATGGTCGGCCAATTGGTGCCAAAAAAGGATAGAACTTTCTTTATGTATGCTACAACAGCAGCAAGAATACTGATTGCAAAATATTGGGAGACACAAGACCTACCCACACGGGAAGAGTGGCAGATGAAGGTGATGGACTTTATGGAAATGCCCGAAATGACGGGCAGAATCCGGGACCAGGAAGAAGAGTTGGTGGAAGAAGATTGGAAGAGATTTAAGGCTTATTTACAAAAATATAGCAAAATCCAGGAAGTTTAGAAGGAGTCTGGAAAGAAACTATGTGACTTTTGTATAAATACTATAAAGGACTTAAGTTAAATAGACTGTCGAAGGAAATGAGGGAAAGTAAAATTTAGTATGTTAAGATAAATTATTGGTTAATAATTTTGGGAAAGATGGAAAGAATTTGCTGAAATAATTAATTGAAGCAGAATACAAAAAAGGGAGGCGGGAGGAGGTCAAAGAAACAAGCTAATGAAGTTAGGTTAATAAGGTTTATTCTATTTTTATGTATTTTCTTTTTTGTTGTTTGATTGTTTTTGTTTTTTCTTGGTATTTTTGTTGTTGTCTTTTCTTTGTCTGTTTTGTTGTGCTTTTAAACTTTAATAAATATTTTTTTTTTTTTAAAAAAATAGAAACTGGAGTTTCTGTCCCCATCATTACACACACACACACACACACACACACACAGAGAGAGAGAGAGAGAGAGAGAGAGACTATTAGTGACCAGCGCTTTAGCTAACCTTGTGTAAAAGTCCAGTGCTATCCGCATACCTACATCTTCCTGTGACCCTCTGGGTGATGTTGGGCTTTTACAGAGCAATCCTATACACAATAATCTAGCACTAAAACAAGCCAGAGTAAATTAAGCCTGCCTAAACTATGCCAGCTCCAAACCCTGCTCAGGAGCAGGGCCACTGCTCACTGAGCCACCCTAAGACCAGCAGAGGGAAAACAAGTCTTTAAAATAGTGTTTGAGGGCTCGTCCACATTTCCCACTGCTTTCCCCCAGAGAAAACTGCTCTTTAGTGCTCAATTGGTGCAAACGACCATTCAGGTTTTCTCCAGGTTTTCCATGGAAAAGGAGTGGAACAAGAGCAAAATTGCTTGGATCTTCTGCCTAGAAAGCTTGGGGCAAGTGGAAAACCACTCCGACCTGTTCTTCCTAGGCATGTGACAAGCAGAAGTGTGGGCAAGCCCTGGGTTATGCCATACTTTTTGCTGGCACAGCTCATATTGAGTTGGTAGGTCAATGGATCCTATGCAAGTTTTCCTCCTCTCATCCCTGCCGTGTCCCCTTTTCAGGGTCTTAGACCTTCTGGGCTCAGCTCAGCTGGTTGGGATGGAGAAAATATCTCTGGCTCAGACAAGCATGGGAAGCTGTGTCAGGAAACTCACCCAATTCAGCCAGAGATCCTCTAGTTTCTAATTCTGCTTATCCCGGTGAACCTTGCAGAATTTCTGAAACTTGGGTCATCAGCTGTTGTTGGACTACAGTTCCCATCATCCCTGACCACTGGTCCTGCTAGCTAGAGATGATAGAAGTTGGAGTCCAACACCAGCGGGAGACCAAGTTTGTGAAACACTGTAGATTCCTCCCGCTGAGGTAAAGTTGTGTATTGGAAGCACTCAGCATAACGTCTGTGCCAAACATGTATTAAAAACTTCATCAGTACAAGACCCCCCTCCCTGAAGTGGTAGTCATTTTAAAAAACATTCTGTGATGGGGGGTATGTATAGGTCAGTGTGATTATGAATAAACATTTTAGCATGCACTAAAATGGATGACCAAAACCTCTGGCACTTTGGTGACTAATTTTCCTTAGATCTCTAATTACGTCTATTGAGCTTGGTATTTAAATTCCCTTTTTATCCAGCTGTGTGCTAGGCTCTTAAATTGCGGAATTAAAACTCTAAACTACCATTGCTAACATCAGTTTTCACCACACTTCCCAGGTTTTCTCTTTTCCTTTTTAACATTTTAAGGGCTTTATTGCAGGAACAAAAATAACTGCCAAAGAAATCATAAACTGGTTCACTTAGAACAGGGGTTTTCAAGCTGTGCCTAGGAACCCTGGAATTTCTCGGAAAACGTCCACGAGCTCCGCCCTCCTTGCTGAGAAGACTGATAAGGGCACACAAAATGTCCCAAAGAAGTTTTTGCACCAATACCAATCTTCCCCTTGAATCTTTCCCACTCGAACTGTGACAAATGTTGCCTCCCTCCCCTATAAGAATGACAACATGAGGCAAAAATGGGATGAAGTTGGTGTAGGGCAGTGTAGTCCAGATGTTGTTGGACTACAACTCCCATCATGCCTAGCCAGCATGACCAGTGGTCAGGAATGATGGGAGTTGTAGTCCAACAACATCTGGGGACCCACAGGTTGAGAACCGCTGGTGTAGGGGAACTTCTTCAACCCAAGGGCAAACTTCTAGGTGGCCACATCCAGATGGGGTCAGATGAGAACGTGGGCAGAGCAGGAAATGCTACTTTGACCTTTGCACGGCAGCCTAATTTCTGAACACCCACTCACACACCTTTCTCTATCCTCCACCATCATGGATTGGTTGGATACAGAGGAATGGTGGAAAGAACCAGCTGGGGAACCACCAAGGGCAGAAGGCTCAGAGCCTGTGGGACGGACAACGAAGAGTATTCACATGGAAATAAAGGAGAAGATTGGGGAAAGGTGGTGTTGGAAGCTGAAGTTGTAACAGAGCTTAGTGAGCTAGGAGAGTCTGTGGCAGAGAGCAATCCAGAATCAGAAGCTGAAGCAGGAAGCTTGGAGGAGAGAGGCCAAGAGGCAGAGATGAGTCAGGCTGGTGAAGAGTCATGAGTGTCCCCCTCTCCTTCTCAGCAAGCTCCCTTCCCGTATGATCTCCCAGACTCAGAAGAGGCTTGAAGCAGGAGGAGCAAAGACAGGCATACAGGCGCAGTCTCTGATTGCTTGTGGGGGAACCATGGAGTGGAGGAGATCTAGACAGCTGTGGGGAGGTGGGGACCTTTAGTCTTGGCAAGACCTACCGAGGATGAGTTCCTGTGCTCATCAACACTCTGCCAAGTCTGTGCAGGTCCTGTTTTTGCTAATGAAATCATCCATGGTGTGATTTTTGGCTGGCTCACTCTTGTTACCCACCCAGACAAGCAAGAGGCATTACCAGAGTTCAAGGATGTATTCCAGCTTGTACAGGGTTAGGGCTAGGGTGTCATAGCACCTGTCAGCTACCGCTCCCATCAGCTCCCAACAGTTGGGAATGATTGGAGCTGCAGTCCACAGCAGCTGGAGGGCACAACATTTGCCCCTCCTCCTGTGTTTACTGCATTCCCCCCCCCAATAGTGCCATGTTGTCAGAGACAGGCGAGAGTGCCTGGGGCAGGGGGTCAGAAGGGTGATCCAGGGGAAGGGGCCAGTTATTTGTGGGGTTCTATGCCACTCATGGAAGGGAAAGCTGGACCATAAAGAAGGCTGATCGCCGAAGAATTGATGCTCTTGAATTATGGTGCTGGAGGAGACTCTTGAGAGTCCCATGGACTGCAAGAAGATCAAACCTATCCATTCTGAAGGAAATCAGCCCTGAGTGCTCACTGGAAGGACAGATCGTGAAGCTGAGGCTCCAATACTTTGGCCACCTCATGAGAAGAGATGACTCCCTGGAAAAGACCCTGATATTGGGAAAGATGGAGGGCACAAGGAGAAGGGGACGGCAGAGGATGAGATGGTTGGACAGTGTTCTCGCAGCTACAAACATGAGTTTGACCAAACTGCGGGAGGCAATGGAAGACAGGAGTGCCTGGCGTGCTCTGGTTCATGGGGTCACGAAGAGTCGGACATGACTAAACGACTCAACAACAACAAAATGCCACTCATGAGACTGGGAGAAGAGGAAGAGTCCGGAGAGACAGAGGCAGGAGGAGAGGAGGCAGGGAAGAGCCTCAGGGAGGTGCAGAGGTGGAAGAGACAGTCCCGGAGAGAGTTGGGCTGTTAGACTCCCCTCCGTCCCCCCCTTCAGAGGTGGATTTAGGGCAATGCAAGCGCTGCAGCAGCACTGGGCACGCAGCCAGTGAGGGTGCCTTCTCAAAATCTGGTAGGTGCTTGCCCTGCTTCGAGAAGGAGTACGAGGGCTCTGGCAGGGTCCTAGAGCCCTCCTCCCTCCTTCCCAAAGCCAGGCAAGTACTTACCGTGCTTTGGGAGGGCCCTAGGACCCTGCCTTGTTTACCTGGCTTGAAACAGTGCCCCAAGGTCTTGAGGGAGGGTATCAAATGTTGACCTTGCATAGAACAGCATATTACTAAGGTCCACCCTGCCTTCTCTGCTGTCTCCCAGGATAAGGAGGGGCCTAAGGCAACAAGAGAAGCTAAAGATGGTGCACAGGAGAAGTCGCCTTCTGCTTGTTTGCATCACACCAGAAGACGGGGTTTAATAATAATAATAACAATAAAATTTTATTTATATCCTGTCCTCCTCAGCCGAAGCCGGGCTCAGAGCAGCTAACAACAGTAAAATAATACAGCATTCTATAATCAATTCATTATAATACCCGTTCAAAACAAATTAATGGCAACCATTGGGCTAGAGTTCTGTGAGGATTACCAAAGGAGGGGGTCAGGTTGTGCCTTGGCCAAAGGCCTGGAGAAGGCTCCAATGGGCTGGAAAAGGCTCCGACATTTGGGATGGAGTAAAGGCCTGAAATGCCTATCTAGCCTTATAGCAGGAGGCCTGCCTGTGATTCTTGTTCCTTAGGAGCTTGTGTAACCGAGTGCTTTCCCAATAAATAATTAAGCTTCCAATTGTGCATCCTCCTTGGGGGCGCGGGGGATTCTTGGGACACATGCTGACATTCTTGGGACACCAACGTTTCCCTCAGTCTGCTTTCTCACGTCACCATAAGAAACAACACAGGTCAGGCTGACCCAAGGACCATTTGGAAGCTATTTTGCTCGTGCATTTTGCCAGCTCATTTCCTTAATGGTATCAGATGATCTAGACTCATTTCTCGGTCACCCAGAAGCCGACTTGTTCCTTCTTAAGTACACAACATATTGTTCTTGTCATATTTCATTTATGCTCCATAAAGGTCTTTATCTTCTTTAGTCTAATTCAGTGATGCTATGACTGGGTGGGTTAGGCTGCTGATATAATAGATCTCCATCTATTATATGAGAAGGCAATGACTGTTCAGAAATTTCTCAGTCCACAATTCAAGGAGCATAGCCCATGAATTGCACAACAGATAAGCACCATTTGTGTGCATACACACACATGGCTGTCCCATTATAAGCCATGTGGGCACTGGTGGAGGAAGGGGGTGTGGGGGGTGAGGTCCACCCCTGGTGTCATCTCTGAGGAGGGGTGACATCACCATGCCCCCCCCGGGATGCTTGCCACAGGCAGTGCTGGCACCCTGGGCTGCTTGCCGCAGGTGGCGCTGCCCCCATGGGTGCTCGGCCCGCCCCCAGGTGCACAGTATGTGTGCCACTCTGGGTGCTGGAGCAGCTAGCTCCACCTCTGCATGTGGGGTAGCTTTATCTAGGTAAAGGTAAAGGTAAAGGGACCCCTGACCATTAGGTCCAGTCATGGCCGACTCTGGGGTTGCGGCGCTTATCTCACTTTATTGGCTGAGGGAGCCGGCGTACAGCTTCCGGGTCATGTGGCCAGCATAACTAAACTGCTTCTGGCGAACCAGAGCAGCACACGGAAACACCGTTTACCTTCCCGGCGGAGCAGTACCTATTTATCTACTTGCACTTTGACGTGCTTTCGAACTGCTAGGTTTGCAGGAGCAGGGACCAAGCAACGGGAGCTCAACCCGTTGTGGGGATTCAAACCGCCGACCTTCTGATCGGCAAGCCCTAGGCTCTGTGGTTTAACCCACAGCGCCACCTGCGTCCCTGCAATAAGGAAGGTACCAAATATCGAAAAGGGCAGATTCATGGGCAGTGGATGTCTTGACTCTAACCCCAGGACAATGGAAGATGGCAAGACCTGAAGTCCAGCTCATACTACACACTGTGGCTTTAATCTTATGCCAGATGCAATTATTGACCTTGTTCTGTCACTAAGACTGCGTGCATCACTTGGAGAACCTTGCAATCGAGAGGAGACCAATTTGGTCTCATTAAAGGTCAGAGTAAAACTGAAGAGCTGGAGAGTGGAGAGTTTTAATTACAACTGATAGAACATTGCTATGATGAGGTGCTGTGCATGTGCATATATGAATATAACAGGGAGCTCTTAAAAAATATTGGTCTTAATTTGCATAACTTTTCCGGATTCGATGGTTGGCCTGTTTCTGAAGGTGCAATTGCTAGTGTCAAAGGAGTTGAAACGGGAAGGTTTTAAGGGCAAGCCTAGAGAGGTGGTCTCCTCAAAATATGTAAAAAGTTGTGCAGGATAGAAACAGGAACTGTCACACAGGGGTTCATTGTGCTATAATTTCCTCCAAGCCAGTGACATGTTTGGAACCACTGTGATCAAATAAACATTCACAGTTGTGAACGTGCAATTTCCCCACGAATATTTATGGCAGGGATGGCGAACCCCTTTCAGAAAGTACAAATTGAGTAGTTCCATCATTAAATGTGAACTGAATCTCACTTCTTCCCTTTCCTTAGTACAGTAGTACCTTGGTTTTTGAATATAATCCGTTCTGGAAGACCGTCCAAGTTCTGAAACGTTCAAAACCCGAAAACTCATTAGCCGACAGCTAAGCCTCAGGATCTTACACTCAGTGGAAGCCGCACAGCATGTTAAACTTCTGAGGTGTGTTCAAAAACTGAAGCATTTACTTCCGGGTTTACGGCATTCGGAAACTGAAATGTTCATCCACGGAGATGTTTGAAAACTGAGGTGCCACTGTAGTTATCCGTCCCATGACCTCAGGACAAGAGTAGACCAGGAAATGATAATTTTTAAAAAGTATTTCAGTAAGCACAAACTTCCTGACGATCAACTGAATGACCTTCATTTTCCTTTTCAGATTGCTGAATGCCTAGGTCCCTTTCTCAGCAGCACATAAACCAAAGGAACATATAGTCCACAGACTCCTGGCAGGCTGCCTTAATGGAAGTTTTCATGTGCTGCATGGACTTGATAGCTACAATTCTCCGTTTTACAGCCCCATCACTTGCTACTAGATGCTAGTGTTCCCTGTGGTGGGTGTTTTGAGCAGAATTGTTTGAGGGAGCTGGGATGCATGATTATATTTTTAGTTTTAATGTCTCTACTGGTATGGATGAGGATAGTTTGAAAGAACTGGGACTATTTAGCCTGGAGAAGGCCAAAGGGGAGGTCAGGATTGTGCTTTTCAAACACCTGAAGGGCTGTCACACAGAAGATTTGTTCTCTGATTGGTCAGAGGACAGGACTATGCCTAATGGAGGCTGTGTTAAAGTTATTCAGTGGGATCCCTGATCTGGACCTTGTGTAGAATTAAATGAAATTTCCACCCCAAGAATGAGTTTCAAAGCTTTATTGCAGGACAGTCTTAAACACTAGTTACATATAACCATAGCTGTCAACGTTTCCCTTTTTTAAAGGGAAATTCCCTTATTCCGAATAGGATTCCTCGCAAGAAAAGGGAAAAGTTGACAGCTATGTCATATAACCATTACATGAACAAAATAATCAAGTAACGCATTGCAAACAGGTAATGCAGTTTGGTTCTTTATGCAACTTGGTAAACTTCCCTCTCTCTGATCCCAGAGAGAGGCCCTAAGCTTGTTCACCATTGTACAGCTTCTCTGCAACTGCTGCTACTACTAGCCATCTCTGACTCCTCACATTTCCTCTCCTTCTGCGAGAACCACAGTTCACATTTCTGGAGATGAATCCTCAGGAAGCTTAACTCACTGAAATGGAAAAACACTCGCCTTCCTCTTTCACCCAAAGTGGAGCCTCTTGCTGAAAGTAAACTTCTGTTTACCGCATTCCAAATACTGTGCACGCAAACACAGCACTTTATGTACATTAAACTTATACCTTTAACAGGCTGATCCATTAG
Organism: Podarcis siculus; assembly: GCA_034642415.1. Taxonomy (NCBI): domain Eukaryota; kingdom Metazoa; phylum Chordata; class Lepidosauria; order Squamata; family Lacertidae; genus Podarcis; species Podarcis siculus. The sequence goes on from JAXCMG010000037.1 coordinate 5,040,131, forward strand.
GGCAGAGCTTTCCAAACTTTTCATGTTGATGACACACTTTTTACACATGCACCATTTCGCGGCATGGTAATTCAGTTTTACTAGCAGACCGAAGGATAAACTAACCCCTTTCCAGCCCCAGGAGGAGCGAAGGGAGCGTTCATGCAACACACTGACACACTGCAGCCGACACACTAACATGTCGCAACACACAGTTTCAAAAGCTCTGCATTAGGGCAAGTGGGGCAATGCCTAGCCAACCCCACATACTCCTCCACCTGCCTGCCTTTATTTTACTTACAACTTGTCAGGGGGTGGCTCTGATGACACCTCATCTGGGTCTCTCTGGGTTCTGCCCTACCTGCCCTGCCCTGTGTTAACTGTCTGATTTAACTAATCAACTAAGCCATTGTGGCTTGTAGAAGAGTTTGGATTTGATATCCCGCTTTATCACTACCCGAAGGAGTCTCAGAGCGGCTAACATTCTCCTTTCCCTTCCTCCCCCACAACAAACACTCTGTGAGGTGAGTGGGGCTGAGAGACTTCAGAGAAGTGTGACTGGCCCAAGGTCACCCAGCAGCTGCATGTGGAGGAGTGGAGACGCGAACCCGGTTCACCAGATTACGAGACTACCGCTCTTAACCACTACACCCCACTGGTTCTCAGTAGCCAGTGACTGCGTCAGTCTCAATATTAATAAATTACTTAATTATTTATTGATGTTGGGGATAAATCTATCAGTGGCTACTAGCCACAATAGCTATGCTGTGTATCTGAAGGTGGCAATGCTAACAACAGTAAAAATAACTCAGTTTACATAAAATCACAATCAATGAATTGAAATGCATTCTAAAGTCAATTCATTCTAAAATCAATTCAGAGTCAATTTAATGGCAACCATTGGGCTAGAGCTCTATGAGGATTACCGAAGGAGGGGGTCAGACTGTGCCCTGGCCAAAGGTCTGGTGGAAAAGCTTTGTCTTGCAGGCCCTGCGGAAAGATGTCAAGTGCCGCAGGGCCCTAGTCTCTTGTGACAGAGCGCTCCACAAGATCAGGGCCACAGCCAAAAAAGCCTGGTCGAGGCCTGCCTATCCTCTCTGTGGCCCGGGATCTCCAAGATGTTTTTATTTGAAAACCGTAAGGTCTTCCGTGGGACATACCAGGAGAGGCGGTCCCGTGGGTACGAGGGTCCTTGGCCGCATAGGGCTTTAAAGGTTAAAACCAGCACCTTAAACCTGATCCTGTACTCCCCCGGGAGCCAGTGCAGCTGGTATAGCACTGGGTGAATGTGATCCCACTGCGAGGACCCCATAAGGAGTCTCACCGCGGCATTCTGCACCTGCTGGAGTTTCTGGGTCAGTCTCAAGGGCAGCCCCACGTAGAGTGAGTTAGACTTGTTTGCATGTTGCAATGAACACAGATACAAGCCACCTCTAAAACATGTACAAAGGTTTGTGTGAAAGAGCGTACACCTGCTGATTTGTACTGTCAGCTGGTCTGCACATGCAGATACACCTATTTCACACTTGAGTGCAACATGTAAAGAGAAGAATGTGGCAACTGGTCACCTTTTTCAAAAGTAGCCTATTTCAGGGAATAATTGCTACACACACACACACACACACACACACACACACATGCCATATTGACATTTTGTGGGCACTGGGTACACCATCAGCTCTCAACAGTTAATAACTAAGTTATATTACTTCTACATCCTAATGCCAAAGCATGGGTGGAAAGCTTCTACTGGCATGGGAAGTAGTCCAGTTGACATTCTTCCATCAGGATTACTGCCAGCATCAGAAGTAGGGGGGGGGGGGGAGAGAGCAAGATTGGATCTCGCACAACTCCTCCACTCAGCCTGATATTTCCCAGCATGGTCCACACACTCGTGAGTGCAGTGTGTGCCCACTTATTTTTAGGCTCCGTCTACGTAATAACATTTGCTTCAAATTAAAAATGTAAGACAACTGAGTCACATGCAAAAGCCAAATGGAACTGCAACAGTTAACAATCCCAATTCTTTGACTGAATTGGCAAGGGGAGAAACAGGGGCTTAATCCGTCTCCAAGTGCTCTGCCCCACAAGATTCTGAAGAACAGTGTAATTTACATTTCTTTATGCGCCTCGCCTGAAGGAGGGTGGCCAAACAAGAACGGGGTCTTTTCAGTGGTGGCCTCCAACAGCAGAATTATAGAGTTGGATCTTGAGGATCATCTAGTCCAACCTCCTGCAATGCAGGAATATGAAGCTGTCCCTTACAAGGATCGAACCGGCAACCTTGGCATTCTCAGCGAACCAGAGCAGCGCATGGAAACGCCGTTTACCTTCCCGCTGGAGTGGTACCTATTTATCTACTTGCACTTTGACGTGCTTTCAAACTGCTAGGTGGGCAGGAGCAGGGACAGAGCAACGGGAGCTCACCCCATCACGGGGATTCGAGTGATGCCCCATTATTATGTTTTTCTGCAGTAGGTTACAAGCTCTCCATAGACCGGTCTTTGTCTTTTTAGCTCAGGCATAAACCACTGAGTATATAATTTATTATGCTACATAAAGGGAGGAAATAATGTTATTATTCACCAGCTCAAGTGCCGTACTTTAACACCCGCCTATGAATCTCCCAGAGCCTCCCCATTAACCATCCTGGACAATGTGGTCTGGAATCATAATAGTGTTTTTCAGTAACTGCGCTGTGCGCTTTCAATCAGCAGCTTTTGAAGATTCCCTTTTACAACCTATCTGGAAGGATGGTTTGTTCCCATTATTTTGGCAGACAATCCGGGGGCAGCTGTATAGAAAAACAAAAGTGGCATGGCCGAGGTCAGAAAGCAAACATGAACGCAAGGGCACGATTCTCCAAATTATTAGTTTTTTATTATTTCTCCAAATTTTTACAAATCAAACCAAATTAAATTAATTTAATACAATTTTCCCGCTCCTGTTCCAAACATATGATCATCATCATTTTCCTCGCACAGCTGCATCATTTCTTATTTAGAGTTCAGTTGACATCCTTCACTTGCTATTAAACCATTCTTCCAGCTAGCCTCTTTTTTCATCTTACAAACAGCACCTCCACTACATCTTTCCCTCTTAAAAAGAATAAACACAGGAATCTGATTAACGTTAATATAAAAATAGTTTACTCTCAGATTCATTCAGCCAGTGTGGTGTAGTGGTTAGGAGCGGTAGACTCGTAATCTGGTGAACCGGGTTCGCGTCTCCGCTCCTCCACATGCAGCTGCTGGGTGACCTTGGGCTAGTCACACTTCTCTGAAGTCTCTCAGCCCCACTCACCTCACAGAGTGTTTGTTGTGGGAGTGGAAGGGAAAGGAGAATGTTAGCCGCTTTGAGACTCCTTCGGGTAGTGATAAAGTGGGATATCAAATCCAAACTCTTCTTCTTCTTCTCCTTCAGGTTCACAGACATATCCCTGAAGGCAGGCTCCAGGCAGGAACAGCTGGTAGGCGGCCGAAGAGGGAGCTCCCTGGCCACACCTGCCTTGAATAGGGCAGGCCACGCCCAGTGGCGTAGCGTGGGGGGTGCAAGGGGGGCCGGCCGCACCGGGCGCAACATCTGGGGTTAGGGCAAATCCACGGGTTAGGGGGCGCAAATCCACGGGTTAGGGGGCGCAAATTACTTGCCTTGCCCCGGGTGCTGACAACCCACGCTACTCCACTGGCCACGCCCCCAGAGCCAGCTGATTGGCTGGCTAGGGGGTGACATGGCCGGGGATTCCCCCAATCAAGTGGGGGCTGGGCTCCAGCCGCCGCACGCATGGTGGGGCCGTGAAGCCCACAACCCCACCTCCTTTGCAGGGCGGAAGTGGCTTTACTTAACAACTTGAACTTTTCCATAAAGAAGTTAGTCCCAAGTGACTGCGGCTAAGCAGTCACTTCTCCAAACACACAGCAACCTCCAAAATGGAGAACACACACACTGATCAGAACATGGAGGTCGTGTGCTCCTCCATGCTAGTACAACAGACCACACCCTCTTCAAGTCACATGTCCACGGTAGGAATGTTGAACTTGACTGCAGTTTTACATCCCACAAAATTTAGCCTCTTTACCACATCTGCTCAGCAGCAGTTCTCTCCCCCCCCCCCACTGCATTCCTCCAACAGCACTCCAGGAATGATTTTAAATAAAGTCCATTCAGCCTCGGTCAAGGGGGGAGGACAAGAAAAAAGGAGACAATTTGAAAAGCATAAGAAAGCACCAAGCACCTTGTCCTCACCCTTCCTTTCCTGGCTGTTGTAAGGATTCCCAAGCTTCAAAGAAAACATTCAAATACCTTCAAAGAGCCAAGCACAGTCTTTTTGGCAGCTGACTGATTGCAGCCTGTTAGCATATAGGAGGTCCAGGAGGTCCTCTTGATTAATGCCAATTGTCTGAATTATAGAGGAACCAACCACCAATCATATCAGAGATGGAGGGGTTGTCCATGGCAAGGACACACTCACAGGTCGCACCCGCTCTGCCTTTTGGGTTGGCAGACATGGGCTTGAGCCAGGGGGAACATTGCCAGGATTTGTACCTCATAAATCCTGGCTTTTTCCCTGCCTGAACTGACCATACACCTATATCCAGCCCACGTCTTCAGCGTCTGCATGGGCTGGGTGTCGGGAGCACCTTCTTCAAACTTCCAATCACAGGAACGCAGGAACAGCAGCACAGCATTCCCGTGGAATAGGTCCTGGTGCAGTGGACTCACATTTGTGAGCACCTCAAAAGCAGCAGAGTAACGGAAACAATACTGTGGAGGTTTGTTGCACGCCTAATTTTATTTCTACTGATTAAACAAATACAGTGGTACCTCTGGTTACAAACTTAATCCATTCTGGGGGTCCGTTCTTAACCTGAAACTGTTCTTAGCTGAGGTACCACTTTAGCTAATGGGGCCTCCCGCTGCCGCCGCACAATTTCTGTTCTCATCCTGAAGCAAAGTTCTTAACCCGAGGTACTATTTCTGGGTTAGCGGAGTCTGTAACCTGAAGTGTCTGTAAACTGAAGCGTATGTAACCCGAGGTACCACTGTAAAAGAACATAACAAACATGGACGAGAGAGTCAGCTCTCTCATACTGACATCTAGTCTCTAGACAGATCAAAGAAAAACAGGCACACTACTGGGGACGGAAGTCTGGGAGAGTGGTTTCTGCCTTCTCCTTTCTCAGAGACAGAAAGGAAAACAAACATGATCTGGTGATCTTTGCAATGGGAGGGATGAAAATACTGATATGAACCTCATCACTGCCCACGGAGGGCAATGAGGAGCAACCACCATTGACTTGCAACGTAGCCAGAAACTGCAAAGGCACAATTCTCAATATGCTACTGAGTCAAACTCTGTGAGCTGCAAATGTCTGTGACCCAGTTCAAGGGAACAACTGTGTGATGACACAGTAAGCTGCCTTCTATGGGGTCAAGCCTTTGGCCCACCTAGTGCACAACGGTCTTCTCTAATTGAGTGTAACTCTGTATGGCTTCAGCCCTGCCAACTGGAAGGAGACCTTGGATTGTCAGCATGAAAATCATGAGCAGGATGATTTGAGAGGCATGCTGGGCAGCTTGCCCTCTTGACATCCCTCCCCTCCCATGAACTCCCTCCTGCAGGAGGAAATGATTGCCACTGACCTAGATGGCTTTAATGGAGGATTAAACAAATTCTATCAAGGTCTATTAGCCATGGTGGCTATGCTCTGGATACGAGTTGCCAGAAACCACAAGAAGGGAGAGTGCTTTTGTGCTTGAATTCTCTGACCACTATGAGAAAAGTATTCTGGACTAGATGCTTCACTGACCTGATGCAAAAGGCTCTTATGTTCCTGTGTTCTCATTATTATTTCCGTTTATAGGCCTCTTCCTAGCTGAAAGGTCTCGGCTTATTCATTTGTTAGGTTTCTTAGCTGCTCTTCACCATAATGTCCTAGGGCAGGTTGCAACAATATAAACAGTCCATGCAGTAGAATCATTCTACACAAAAGCATCACAGTACAGGTTAAAGCAAAACAGAAGAGGTGGGTCTCACAAAAAGCCCCTTAGCTGTCAAAGGACAGGCAGAAACTCTCAGAGGCAGAAAACCATTCTGCTACAAAGAGAAGGAGAAGACCTGCTCAGATAATCACACCTAGTCAAGGGCATCACCAGGAACACCCACAGATACTCAGAAGATCTGGGTAACAGGACCATGATGCTTAAATGTGTAGAATGCCTGTGAGGAAATTAGGATGATGGATAGCTGGGATCTCACCCTCACTTTGCAGTGTGCTCACCAAATAAATTGGTGGGGAAGGGCCAGGTCTGTGGCCAGGAAATTAAAGACCTGGGTCTCTCCCTCCCTAACAGCACCCCTGCAAGGGCATCATAGACTCCCCCCTCAGGATGGAATGGAACCAAGGAGCAGCTAATACAAGTGAATAATCTGAATAGCCAGGAGGACGTCCAGCTTCTCCAGAGAGATTTCTATAAAGAACAGCGTGTCACCCGAGAAAGGACATCAAATGTGCTGGTCTTGCTTTTACTGTGGACGTTCTCTTTGTGCTGCTCTGCTGGGAAAGCACCATGTGGTTTTTCGGATGACACCGAAAGGCAGGCTCAGTAAATTTAATTTCCTCTCCAGGCAGGTTAAACAGTCATTTAAACTCACACTTGTCACTTAGAAGACCTCCCCTGGTGGCTGATGTACTTCAGCCCCCCTTTTAACTAGAGGAGGCTAGTTGGAATCAGCAAAAGAAGCTACAGGAGTCTGGGTGTGGCCCTCAGGAGAACTGCATCTGCCCTCCAAGTCAGGGAAGAACACTAGGGTTTGTAGGGATTCCTTCTCCTTTGACATGAATTTTTTCTGTGTTCTCAAAGTTCATTTTGTAACCTGAGCTCAGAGAATTTAAGCATCCTTCCTAGTTCTAAGCTTGACCCTCTAGTCAGGGATAGGGAACCTGTGGCCCTCCAAACACTGCTGGACTCCAACTCCCATCAGCCTTAGTTAGTATGGGTGATGGTCAAGGATGATGGGAGATGGAGTCCAACCACATCTGGAGGGTCACAGTATCCTCAACCACACTTACTGTATTGTATAAACATAGAAACATATGGCCTGCTGAGCCATAAATCCACCCTTTCACCCTCAAACCAGAACTGTCTTCTGCATTCATTCTTTCTGGCCCTAAATAATCTGCATAGACTGCATCCAGACTAGTCAGTCTTAAACTTTGTTGGACTGGGGAATCTTGGCACTATCTGTCCTAAGTCATTGAGACTGAAGCTGTTTCCAGAAAAAGAACACTCCAGGAGTTTCAACAAGTATACAGAACAAACACCAGCAGGTGCTACTGGACAATTTTTTATATATAAAAAAACCATGGTACACTTGGCTCCATGTCCATTGAAACTCAAGTATGGCCATCAAGCTATTTGCACTGAGAATAGGTTATGACTGGCTATGAAACAAAACAGTTGATGCCCCTATAGCAGGCATGTCCAAAGTCCATTTCAGGGGGCCTAATCTGGTCTGCTGGTCATTTACCTGGGGTAAATCCTTAAAAAAGCTCAGTCCTTAAAAAAAGGTCACAATTGGCTGGCCCTTTGGTTGGCCCTCATGGCCCTTCACTTCATCAAATCTGGCCCTCTTTGAAAAAAGTTTGGACACTACTGCCCTATAGAGTGAAATAGAATAGCCTCTTTAGGTGTTCAAAAGTAACATAGATGCTCCAAGGTTAGAGATCTTTGCAGCAGATACTTGGTATCAAATTAACCCGGTATGACAGGATTTGGACCTTGGGGGACCTAATGTATGCAAAGCATGTGAAGAGCTTGGGCTCTCCAGTAATGCACTGAGCAGATCTTACTCCTCACTGTCACCATTGAAGATGAATAATGAGCCATCCATGAAAGAAACTATATAAATCTCTCTGTTGTAAACTCTCCCTGTGGTTTTGTTTTTTTAAAAGAACTTGGAGGGGCTGGTAGGTTGTCTTTTAAGTTCTCCAGCAATAATGTTCCTGCTGAAAAGCTCCATCAGTATGAATGGCAATGATACGCTCAGTCTATCTGGCATTCTAGTAGCCTTCTTGATGAGACAACAGAAGATCTGTGGGTGGAAAGAGGGTGTGGTGGCATCCGTCTACATGAGTGCTGAATAAAGCCACAAACGGAAAATGTAATGATCTCCGGTAGGTTAACAGAGAGAGGCAAGGAAACCTAGACAGAAACTGAGATGAACAGAGAATCCCAAATGCAAGTTGTGACTTCAGTAGAAATCCCAGGTAACTTCAAATTCAGAAACAAAATGAAAGATAGCACTGATAGCTTAGAAAGAGAAAAGGTGACTTTGGAGAAGGCAAACTTCTTGGATTTCCAAAAGAGCCACCATGGGAGTTGACATCCTTAATTCCTAACCTATTGCTTCCATTTTCAGGAGGAAAGAACAGCAGGTGAAATTGAACCTTGGGAGAAATTCAGATAAGAAGAATTTCAGAAGCCAACCCATTGCTCATTGCAGGATGCAACTTGCAGCACCCCTGACAGATGGCCACCCCAACCTTTTAGAAATGTCTCAGAGAAGGAGACTCCACTGCTTCCCAAGGACAGCTGCTCCACTGTGGAGTAGTTCTTCAGATATTTCTCTTAAGGCAGTTGTGGAGAAACCTTTGACCCTCCAGATGTTGCTGAACTACAACTCCCATCAGCCCCAGCAAGCATGGCCAATGGCCGGAGGTGATGGGAGTTGTAGTCCAGCAACACCCAAAAAGTTACAGGTTCCCCACACTTGTCCTAAAGTTTTGCCAAATTCTGCTTCACTGTCAATTCTATTCCTTGGGTTTGCTCCTGCTTTCTGGAACCACAGAGGACTTATTTCTTTCTCCTCCGGGAATAGATGCCCTATGTCATAATGTCATTACACTGTGCACTTTGCTGCTTCCACCAGCTGCCAAGAAATGCAAAGGTGGGGACACAGAATCTGTAAGACCCTGAAATAATTTTTACGTTAGGCTTTTCCGCACTTTTCATCAAAGTGATTCGTATTATCTCCTCTGCCCCACTGGGTAGTCTGAGCTCCATTTAACAAAGAATTTAAGCCCACGGCAGTGGCCAGCAGAGGCACAAAAGCTGATTTTAAAAAATGTTGATTTCTGGTGTACTGATGCAAAAGGAAATGGAGCGACCATTGCAGCATTTTAACGGGTGCCTCTGAAAAGACGCTCCAGCAGGGTCTCTGCTAGGGGGCCATTGCATTCTTCTTCCTTGAAAATCATATCAATTGCATCTCACTCCGACACAAAAGAGCAGAGCATCAAAGCAGAAAGGTTCCCCGCTTGATTTCTCCGATTCCTGGAAGGTGAACGAGGAAAGTGTTTTTCTACAAAATCGGAACACGGACTAATTTTTCAGAGCAGCTCAGCATGGAGATGTTGTTGTGTCTCCTCTGCTGACATGAGATGGACTCGGCTCCTGTCATTTGAGTTTTCATCTGATTTGTTATCAGCAGAACTTGCCGTTCACTTCCCAGAATGGGCAAGTGAGCAAAAATGAATAGGCCTATAAAGGGGAGAATTGCAGGACTAGAGATGATTTAAAGGTTGTTTCATTTGTTTCCTTGAGTGCTAGTGCCCTCAAGCTCCTTACTCTGGCAATCCTTGAGCCAAAATTTGGTGCCCCCATTGAATCTTCTGAATGATGGATCTTCTCAATGTTGCAGCCCCTTGGTTTGGTGCCTTTATTTTGTTATAAGAACATTTCCTTGGCGCGGCCGAGTTTGTAATTCTTCTAAACTTAATAAGGTTTCTTTTGACCTTATTACATGATTTATTGCAGGCACAAGATTTCCCCTCTTGGTTTCATGCTTCATGCATTTTCTCATTCCTTACTTCTAAGGCACAAGTAATCCGTTTTGGAAATGGCTCTTGTATTTCGGTACCAAATCCATCAGCTACAACTCCCTCTGGATTGGTTCCTAGAAAGACAGGTGGGGAAAAGTGTCAGGTGCAAAGTGTGATCACCGTTGCTTTTTCTATGGAAAAGCTAAAAGATTTTAGGGTGGTTATGCACAACCTCCAACATTCCTCAGATGAAAATAGGGACATTTCTCACTTCCCTCCCCGACTGACCCTCCTCAATCGCAGATTTTTGTCTCCCAGCACACACGACAGCCTGTCCTCCTCCTCACCTACTCTCCAGCAGCCGCTATTGTTATGTACTGAAGTTCTCACCCTGGGCCAGCAGGGGGATACTGTAGATAGTTATGCAAATGAAGGATCGAAAGCGACGTTCAGTGATTGGATAGTTTTAGAAAGCTGCTACAGTTACATTGTTCTGGAGCTCTATATAAGCAGGCTGACTGAGCTCCTCAGTTGAGTTCTGTTCTGGCCTCTGAATAAAGAAGAGCTGTTTGAAGAATCACTGTGTCATCTGATATGTTCACCCACAACTTAACAGCTATGAGTTGCCCAAGAGAGGAGATCGAGAGCAGTGGCCATGGAGAGGCAACGGGATGCTCCCTCGCAAATGCAGCCACCTCTGCTACTCAGGATAAGCAGCAGCTCATCCTCATTATTATATTTTTTTATTAGTTTTTTTAACATATCATTTTCAACAGTAATTAAACATACTTTTACATCTTATTCAAATTTTTGACTTCCATCAATCCTGTCTGGAAATTTTCCAATCTAATCTCTCAGTATGCATTTCTTATCTTCCCTATTACATTTCAAACTCAGAACCAATATCTCTACCTTTTTCAGCTTTGCAACACTTCGTATATTTCTCCTTACAAAACTTCTTGTAGTCCTACTAGCGTAATTAGTTGATTACAGTTGCTCTTCAAATAATTCATATACTTCTTCTGTAAATCTCTGGTCCCGCAGGTTTCGAATCCTTCCTGTCATCTTGTCCAATACTGCATAGTCCATTAATTTCGTCTGCAATTCTTCTTTTGTCAGAATTTTTTCTTGTTTCCATTTCTGGGCTAACAACACTCTTGCCGCAGTTGTTGCATATAACAACAATTTAACATCTTGCCTATTAATGTCCTGACCTATAATACCAGGTAAAAATGCTTCTGGTTTTTTAGAAAATGTATATTTCAGCACCAGCTCATCCTCATCTGAGGATGGTAAAGGAACTGGAGGGAAAAATAGGAACATTCTGGGATGAAATCTTAATGGCTTTTGTGATTCCCAGACTGTCCCTGGAAAATAGGGGCACTTGGAGGGTATGGGTTATGGAGCCTTTGGCAAAGATTGGCAGAGCTATTGTGACCTTGCTGTCAGTCCTAGTAGCACCTCGCCCCTCCAGGAGTGTGACTCAACATGGGTGTGCATCAAGCAAAAACTTCAGGCAGCACGACAAACGAAGCAATCCATCATCTGCACCAGCTACCCTCTTTCACAGGAGCCTTTATTATCCACGAGGTGCAAGGGCCTGGTTAGCTCAGTTGGTTAGAGCATGATGCTGATAACACCAAGGTTGCAGGTTCGATCCTCGCGTGGGACAATGGCATATTCCTGCATTGCAGGGAGTTGTAATGGGGTCCCTTCCAGTGTGCTGTAGTGGTTAAGAGTGGTAGTCTCGTAATCTGGTGAACCAGGTTCGCTTCCCTGCTCTTCCACATGCAGCTGCTGGGTGACCTTGAGCTAGTCACACTTCTCTGAAGTCTCTCAGCCCCACTCACCTCACAGAGTGTTTGTTGTGGGGGAGGAAGGGAAAGGAGAATGTTAGCCGCTTTGAGACTCCTTAGGGTAGTGATAAAGCGGGATATCAAATCCAAACTCCTCCTCCTCTTCTTCTTCTTCCAACTCTACAATTCTGGGTTTATTCAAATGCCCTTCTCTGCACCTGCCTCCTTGGGGCAGGGCTTGTAACTCTGTGCTAGAGCAACTACCTTGCATGCGATAGGTCTCAGGTCCAATCCCCAACATCTCCAGGCTGGGCTAGGAATATCCTCAAGCAACTAATGGGTAACTGGCTAGCACACCTGAACCAAGAAGGAGTTCATTCCTTCTTCCTGCAGCTGCATATGATGTCAGGCGTGAAGAAGGTGAGCCAAATGGAGAGGTCAGGTTTGGCACATGGGGCAGAGGTTCCCCACTCCTGCTGTTGTGGCAAGCACTGTGTCCATGCCCTGCATCCTGTGGGGCCTGCTTATAACAGACTAATTTGTACAAAATATGAACGATGTAAGGGTACAGTCCCACTGCAGGCTGCATCTTACACTCGTTCTGAATATCTGTTTGAAAATCCAATTTTTAGCTTCAGCGGTCCGGTTTCAAAAATCAATGTGAAGCATCATGAGAAATGACACCGGATTTTCCGATGCAGCGAATTAGATGGTCGGGTGGATATTAGCCACCTCTTCCCAAGGCTAAAGATTTGTAACTAATTAGAATGCCGATTAATACCCAGTGCTAGGGTGTATAAGATCGCCACGATTTGTCTACCTGCATTTAGTCTATCTAGGCAGCAACACAAACCAAAATAGTTGCTAAGCTGCAAAGAGCAAAAAATATATTGTAGTTGGCTGACATAGGAATTAACGGGCCAGATAATGAGGGGGGCAGGCAGGGAGCGCTCAGAACAGACCAATGAAGAGCAAGCATACTCAATGGGTGTGGAATGCTGACTATTCATGGGGTAGGAGGGCTGAAAACCAGGGGGGAGGCAATGGAATGGAGTATCCCAGAGGTGACATGGCTGGCCGGCTGGCTAGCAGCAAGGAACCCTGAACAGGAGCACACAACACTGCAATATTTTGTCACAGGCCTCACTTGTCCTTCAGATCTGTGGCCAGCTATGTTACTGTCTCTCAGCTCAGTTGTCTTCACACACTGATTGTGAGGTTGATATTCCTTGACGGAACGGTGGTGTACAAATGTAGCAAATATATTACGGACGGGATATGCTAACATTCCCCGAGAATTTTTTGCTAGTTTTAGTGACGTTTGTTTGGACTTTCTCCAGAATTTGTCACTTGTTTGGCCTGAGGATTATTTTTAAAAAAAGTAAGCCACATTTTTTAAAAAGATAAAGGACCCCTGACAGTTAAGTCCAGTCACAGACAACTCTGGGGTTGTGGCACTCATCTCACTTTACTGGCCGAGGAGCCGATGTTTGTATGCAGACAGTTTTTCCAGGTCATGTGGCCAGCATGACTAAGCCCCTTCTAGAAAAACCAGAACAGTGCAAGGAAATGCCATTTACCTTCCCACTGGAGCGGTACCTATTTATCTACTTGCACTTTGACGTGCTTTTGAACTACTAGGTTGGCAGGAGCAGGGACTGAGCAACGGGAGCTCACCCCGTGGTGGGGATTCAAACCGCCAACCTTCTGATCGGCAAGCCCAAGAGGCTCAGTGGTTTTGACCACAGCACCACCCACGTTCCTCAAGCCACCTTTACTTCATGCGAAACCTGACAACATTCTAGGAAGGTGCAGAAAGCTTTCCCTTCCAATGTTGCTTTTATTGTCACACTCCTTGAGGTTTCCATCGCGATTCCTCAGATGAGCTGAAGGTTTTTGCTTTTAAGCAGGGATTCACTACAAGAAACAAAAGGCAGAAGAGGGAAAATGCAAATGATTTCTTTACAACTTTGCTGAAGAATAGATAGCAGCCAACAACAAGGTTTGTTTATTACTTACACACTGAGAAAAATATTGGCGATGGGTTGACTCCCATTCATTCCTTCTGCATATGCATGGGCCTTTTTGTCCAAGAATGGCTTCCACACGTGGGGTTCAATTTTGCTGATTCTCCCTCCCCCTGCTGCCCCCCTTCCTGCACACTCTTCTGGAGGGTCCCCCTCCCGTCCCAAGTAGATTTTCAGAAAGAATTTCAGAAGACAATCTATGAAAATCACTTCTTCCACCGGTGACAGCAACTGAGGATCCAAGGCAATGTCGATTTGTACAACTGGTTAATCTTCTCTGAGATTTTCTTTTGCCTTTTCATTTGATGCCGGATTTCAAATTACTCATATACTATTAGACAGCATAATAAGATCCACCGTTCTCTCCCCCCCCCCACCAATCTCAAGTATTGCTCTGTCAGTTGGCTGACCCGAATAGTTAGATGGTGATTCATTACTGGCAGCTATCAGAAGGAGGCCAGGCGTTTTGCAGAGATGTCAAGTAAACTCATTACCGCTCCCCATGCAATCCTATAAATCATCAGGAGTCCTTATTAGCCAATTTAGCATTGAGAGAGGCAGAACCTGCTGTGGGAAGAAATGGTTCTTGTGCGGCGCATAAGGCTCTCGCTGAGATGTGCATTTACAGCTCACAACGGGGGCAAAGATGCCATATAGACCAAACCAGTTTCAAGCAAAGACGATGGGGAACTCCAAAGAGTGTAGGAAGCTTCCATATACGACGGAAGGCCATTTGACCATCTCCTGTAGCCTATGGTCTCCTACTCTGAATGGCAGCAGAGTCTACGGCAGAGGTCTTTCATTTCACCTGCAACTAAGTGCTGTCTGATCCTTTTGACTGGTTCTCAGCTACCACTGAAAACCAACCGCCCCCCCACCCACAAGCTTCCACTGTATAAATAGGGTTTCCTGACAATTCTCAGCAGCCTTGACAAACTGCAGCATTCTTTGGGGGAAAGTTAAACCACAGAGCCTAGGTCTTGCTGATCAGAAGGTCGGCGGTTCGAATACCCACGACGGGGTGAGCTCCCGTTGCTCGGACCCTGCTCCTGCCAACCTAGCAGTTTGAAAGCACGTCAGAGTGCAAGTAGATAAATAGGTACCGCTCCAGCGGGAAGGTAAACGACTTTTCCGTGCGCTGCTCTGGTTTCGCCAGAAGCTGCTTAGTCATGCTGGCCACATGACCCGGAAGCTGTACGCCGGCTCCCTCGGCCAATAAAGCGAGATGAGCGCCGCAACCCCAGAGTCGGTCACGACTGGACCTAATGGTCAGGGGTCCCTTTACCTTTTAATGTCTGTTTATGATACAACTTTAAATATATAGTGCATATAGGGTCTCCCAGACCTCCAGGTCTGAACTGATGTCTCCAGGTTTAACTGGCCCCGCTCCAGATGATGGGGGACGGGGTGGCGGCCTTGAAACTGCAAGAGGGTAAAAGTAAAGGTAAAGGGACCCCTGACCATTAGGTCCAGTTGTGGCTGACTCTGGGGTTGCAGCGCTCATCTTGCTTTATTGGCCGAGGGAGCCGGAGTACAGCTTCCGGGTCATGTGGCCAGCATGTCTAAGCCGCTTCTGGAGAACCAGAGCAGCACACAGAAACGCCGTTTACCTTCCCGCCAGAGCGGTACCTATTTATCTATTTATCTACTTGCACTTTGACGTGCTTTCGAACTGCTAGGTTGGCAGGAGCAGGGACCGAGCAATGGGAGCTCACCCCGTCGCAGGGATTCGAACCGCCGACCTTCTGATCGGCAAGTCCTAGTGAGTTTGAGATGATGGCCTCTTCTTAGTAAAAAAAGGGGGGGAAGAATCTAGTTTTGTGAAAATCCATACAAATTCCATTGTGCTGAATGATGTGCAAAACTTACCCAAAGAATTCCATTCTCTCGTTCTGTGTCCCAGGCCTGAGGCAGAAGATTGTTGCAGAAAATTAGCCTGCCTGTTCAATTTTCTGTTTCACTGGCTCCAAAATTCCACCAATATTAGCAATCACTGCATGGTTCAGTGGAAGACCCAGGAGCCCTTTGCTTGGTATTGCCAAGACAAACAACACCTTATTAATGTCTCTATAGTGATTTAGTAGCATTGCCAGGGTGAAAGGGCATGTTATGAGCCACATCTATTCAAGATGTATTTCAGGGTCCAATGATCTAAGTGTGGATTCGTTTGTTGAAAGCGTGGACTGCAAGTAAGATGCACTCCATAACCATTTTCTTAGTGACATCTGCGAGCATCTAATCCCATGGTGTGCTTGGCAGTTCAGGTGTATGTCTATCAGCAAATTGCTTTTACTCCTCCTCATCAATCACTGCCATCATACGTTAAATGAAAGATGCCGACTCCCATTGGAAGAATGTTAACAGGATAAAGGTAAAGGTAAAGGGACCCTGGACCATTAGGTCCAGTCGTGGCCGACTCTGGGGTTGCAGCACTCATCTCGCTTTATTGGCCGAGGGAGCTGGTGTACAGCTTCCGGGTCATGTGGCCAGCATGACTAAGCCGCTTCTAGAAAACCAGAGCAGCGCACAGAAACACTGTTTACCTTCCTGCCGGAGGCAAGTATTTATCTACTTGCACTTTGACGTGCTTTCGAACTGCTAGGTTGGCAGGAGCAGGGACCGAGCAACGGGAGCTCACCCCGTCGCGGGGATTTGAACTGCCAACCTTAAATCTTTGACACTGCAATTTTTAGATGCTTGGGCTGGAAGCAGATCCTCTACGGCAATGGAAATGATTATTTCTAAATTGCCTCATGTTCATTCAGTAGTCCATTTTCGCGGCTCGCCTATGAAATTAAGGAATATCCTGCAGCATTTTATCTTCTCTTACTTCACTTACTGGACTTGAGAAGTTTGCTTTTGCTCTGAAAACAAATCCAAGGTTAATTCACTCCCTTTTTTTATCTCAGTACATCTGGTCAGCTTGCCTTGATGAATCTAGTGGACACTGTGGAATAGAAGAGGGATACTCTGTGTAGAAAGAGAATTAATAATCTCTGTTATTAACAGTAGCTGTGTAAATTCCCCCGAGTCTGTGCATTTCAACTCTTGGGGGGTCTGAATGGAGTGATTCATTGAAAAATGCAAGGAGTTAATGAACACCAAGTGCTTATTAACAGTACTGTTAATAACAAAGGATTATTTCTTTCTGTTCTTTAAAAAAGTCAACATGATGCATAAATTAAATGTCAAGTAAAGAGGCTCATGGAGGGGAAAATAATTTATTCACAGTGCTGTCCATAAAACCTTAATCCTGGCCGCAGCGGGAAAACTGGTAGGGTCCTTCGTAAGTGCAGCTTCGCTATATACTGCTGTGCTTTCACAAACAGAATTTCCATCCCACATGATTCTTTCTTTAAACTAATCGATCCCTCCTGCCCCAAACCCCTACGAAGATGAGAAGCTGAAATTGCACTTGGAGAATTGCGCTACAAAATCGAAGAAGTGCGGATTTCAAAGGAGGCTGCATTTTCGGTCAAAAAGTGTAAATTAGATAGATATGCCTTTAACCAGGGCGTTTTTTCCAGCTGGAATTCACCAGAACTCAGTTCTGGCACCTCTCAGGTGGGTGCCATTGCCATTTTAAGAGAACAAGGGAGGTCTTCTTGGTCACTCCTGGCACAGCTTTCCCTAGAAAAACAGCATTGCCTTTAAATATGAATGGAATTGAATTTCTCTCCCATCCCTAAATCGGTGGTAGGTCAGTAAGTCATGCTGAATATAGATCTTGCCACCAAGTTTAGCCTGGGGAGCTTTTGGTGGATCAGGTAGTAGAATCTGGTAGATTTTGAGAGGTGAGGGATGGGGCCCAGTGGCAAAGCTATCTGCTCTGGTACCGGGAGCGGCGTACATCTGGGGGCGTGGCTGGCGTGTGTCCCAGGCGGCGTGGTACGTATCCCAGGGGGCATGGTGAGCCGCCCACAGGGGGCATTGTGCACCTCAGGGTGTGTGTGCGGCGAGCGACGAGCATCCCGGGGCATGCGTGGCAAGCACTGAGCATCCTGGGGATGCGTGGTGAGCACTGAGTGTCCCGGGGATGGGGGCGCCCATGATGTCACCCCTGGAATGGCACCCAGGGTGGCCCACTCCTCCCACCCCCACCTTCGTCCATCAGTGATGGGGCCTTGACATTTTTTAAGGTGAGGAGCAGACTGGCAAATTTTGGCATATTAAGTAGTATGGCCTGAAGCCATACTTCTCCCTAGAGTGGAGATGAAATCTCTCAGATTTCTTTCCTGATAAAATTGTTGAGGTTCTCCTTTTTCTTACCTCCCAAGAAAAAGAAGGAATGTCCTCCCTTGCCCTATCTTTTTTGTGGTTGCCCCAATTCCATTCCCTGCTCCCCCCACCCCGAATGATGCTCAGTGCAGGGCATTGTTGAGGATGCCCAATGGAGGGCTCAATCTGGAAGGGGAGGGGGAGAAGCTGTGCTCCAGCCTTCTCTCCCTCTATGGGATCAACTGGTGATCAGAAGCATTACTATGGCCAACCATAGAGGCAGACCATAGTCATCATGGCTAGTAGCCATGGATAGCCTTATCCTCCATGAATATGTCCAGTTTTCTTTTAAAGCCACCCAAGTCGGTGGCCATCACTGCTAGAGGTGGGCAATATATCAATACATCACCTGAAACCGGTTTGGAGTTCAGATCTTGATAATGAATTTTCAGAATTCGTTTTGGATAACAATTTTTCAGAGTTCAAAATTTCAGAAAGAAATTTCAGAATTTTTGAGCTGGCAATATATCACAAACCCTCATCCACCACCATGACAGCACATTCACTTCTGGGCGACGCTGGTGCTTCCTTCCTCCCTCCCTCCTGGTTGTTCCTCCTTTCCACTCCCTCCCTCCCTCCCTCCACATCCCAGCCCAGCTACCCCTCCTTATTTCATACATCGTGATATATCACTATATCACAATGGGTAGCTGGTGATATATCGTGATGTTGAAATACAGATATTGTTGGGATGCTGCTGGGAGACAGGGGCATTTGGCAGGCCCCCAGCTGGCTCCAGCCACCGCTTGGCAGCCGGGCGATCTCCAGTCCTTGGAACAGTATCAATCAGCGACACAAGCCTCAGATACCTTTAGAGCCTTGGCACGCTCTTGTCAGCAGAGTGAATAACTTCTCACAACAGAAGTGGCGGACAGAGACATGTGTAAGCATTATTTACAGGCGTTTATTCAGCATAGTTCAGGGACAAAGGAAAAACATGTCTGCTTCCCTTCGTGTCCAACTAAACAGCAGCACAGCAAAAGCGATATACAAACGGAAGTACCCAGCAGACTGTGCTGGAAAGTAAACAGGCATGTGACACACAACAGTCATGCCTGTTCCTTTTAAGGTGGAATGGAACTATATCCTAACAGATATCTCCCAGCCCTAATCACTGCCTTCTATGAGAAGGAGTTCCATAATTTAACTGTGTGCTGCGTTAAGAAGGACTTCCTTTGATTTGTCTTGAATCTTCCAGCATTCAGTTTCGTGGCAGGCCCACACAAGGTCTAGTGTCATGAGGAGAGGCTCACCTTTCTCCCAGCAATACCAAATGGGACATTGGTCCATGTACCCTTCCATCCACTTTTGTGGGACCACTTCAGGCAACTTCCAATGTTTCCACGGGGTTCTGTGTTCCTGCCTGGAATGCTTGCAGGCTGATGTGGGAAGTTAATTATCCACTTAAAAGCAGCAGCAATACTTATAAGAAAAAAGGAGGGAGAACAAACCCCTCAGCTATTTAACGCTAAGATAAGAAGAAGGTTCCACCACATAGAAGTTCGTAGAGTTCCCACACCTTCCCATGTTGATTTTCCCTCCCATCATTGTAAAAATGTGCACACATGTGCAAAAGCTGGGCTGAGTATGTTGGCTGACCTGCAGCCAAGCAGCCTAAGAACTGGCGGCCACAGTAACAGCAGGGTTGCCCATCTTTTGCACACATAGGTAAAGGTAAAGGGACCCCTGACCATTAGGTCCAGTCGTGGCCGACTCTGGGGTTGCGGCGCTCATCTCGCTTTATTGGCCGAGGGAGCCGGCGTACAGCTTCCGGGTCATGTGACCAACATGACTAAGCCGCTTCTGGCGAACCAGAGCAGTGCACGGAAACGCCGTTTACATTCCCACCGGAGTGGTACCTATTTATCTACTTGCACTTTGATGTGCTTTCGAACTGCTAGGCTGGCAGGAGCTGGGACCAAGCAACGAGAGCTCACCCCATCGCAGGGATTCAAACTGCCGACCTTCTGATTGGCAAGTCCTAAGCTCTGTGGTTTAACCCACAGTGCCACCCACATCCCGCCCTTTGCACACATTTGTTGTCCGAGTGATAGCACAGGAACACTGCTGGAAGCCCCAATAAAGATGAAATGTGGTTTTTTTGCCAAGGGAGGATGGGAAAAAAAAGGTTTTTGGAAAGAATGCAAGTCCACAGAGAGTTTGTGACAAGGCTGACGTTTGTTTTGCCTTTTGACAGTACCAGCTCCCTTATGGTGTCTTCATCTGATCTGAAAACAGAGAAAGGGAGAAACAAGTTTGACAGGAACTAATCACTATCACCTACTGATATTCAAATGCCACCTGCCTTTGCTTGAGGTGAGTAATGTATTCCAGAGTGTGGGAGGTGATTTACTTACCCACAAATGTTTTCTTAGCTGCTTTCATCATGTACTTGTTTACATGTTCAGTTCGTTTCAAACTGGCACCTGGGAGCCATGGTGAAATCAGGTGGCAGAAGAGGTGATGTAATATCCATGCCATCCCTGATTCGCTGTCCTGGCTCACATGGTTTTGTTTATTACATGCCAGGCATATAACTGCATTGCAAATCAGCACGAAGAAGAATAAGAGGAGTTTGGATTTGATATCCCGCTTTATCACTACCCGAAGGAGTCTCAAAGCGGCCAACAATCTCCTTTCCCTTCCTCCCCCACAACAAACACTCTGTGAGGTGAGTGGGGCTGAGAGACTTCAGAGAAGTGCGACTAGCCCAAGGTCACCCAGCAGCTGCATGTGGAGGAGCGGGGACGCGAACCCGGTTCACCAGATTACGAGTC
This sequence comes from Podarcis siculus, assembly GCA_034642415.1. Taxonomy (NCBI): domain Eukaryota; kingdom Metazoa; phylum Chordata; class Lepidosauria; order Squamata; family Lacertidae; genus Podarcis; species Podarcis siculus. Next base: position 5,060,812 of record JAXCMG010000037.1, read on the forward strand.
TACCACTCTTAACCACTACACCACACAGTGACTTCGCAGTGGAGGACCTCTCCATCTACAAAATAACATATGGCTCCACACACTTTTAAGACTGAGGGCTTTCTTGCATGTGAGATGCATCGAGCTTATCTGCATGGATTCTTTTACTAATTCCCGTTTTATTCATCGATTCTGACAAGAAGCGAGGTTTTTTGTTGTTTTTAACCCATTTTACAGTGGTACCTCAGGTTAAGTACTTAATTCGTTCCGGAGGTCCGTACTTAACCTGAAACTGTTCTTAACCTGAAGCACCACTTTAGCTAATGGGGCCTCCCGCTGCCGCCATGCCGCTGCTGCACGATTTCTGTTCTCACCCTGAAGCAAAGTTCTTAACCTGAGGTACTATTTCTGGGTTAGCAGAGTCTGTAACCTGAAGCGTATGTAACCTGAAGCATATGTAACATGAGGTAACACTGTACTAAATATTTGAACCATTCTTGCATGCTATTGTACACATATATCTTTGGTTCTATGATCTTATATACAAGGTTGTTTAAGTAACTAGCACATAAACAGATACATACAGCAGTGCATATAACTGTACTAATACTTACAGTATGCATTAAAATAATTATGCAGAAATCTCATACTACATGGGGCTTGGCTCTTTCATACACACACACACAATTTTGCATATAACTAAAGTCAATTCTACAGAATCAATGTAAAGGAATGGACTCACTTGCAGGGTTTGATCAAGCACTTGCAATTAACAAAACAAATATGGGGAATAGAATAAGGATGTTAAAATGATAAGAGAATAATAATTATGCTAATTTTTTTAAAGCAGGGAGAGACAATATGACAAAAAAGCAGAAGAGGAAGCTGAGGGGAGTCAGGGAGGGGAGGGGGAAATTGGGGGATGGCATTTTTGTTATATGTTATGATATTTTGATGATAAAAATGTAAAATTTCAATAAAAATTATTTTGCATATAATTAGTCTGACGAATAATAATAATAATAATACACACATGGCTCAGACATAAGTGGATGCATGATGCATTAATAATAATAACTGCAAGAGGCAGTTCAATGTGTGCAAAGCTTGAAAAGCATTATTATTCTTTTAAGAAAATCCCATTCCCTATCTGTGGCTCTGTAAATGTTGTTGGACTACAACTTCTGTCATTCCTGGCCATTTGCCCTGGTGGCTGAGACTGGCAAGTCCGCCAGCCTCTGAAGGACCACTGGTTCCTAACCCCAGTTCCAAATGCTAGGAACATTGGTCCGTCTAGCTCAATAATGTCTACACTGACTGGCAGCAGCTCCCCAAGTTTTCAGTCTGATAGGGTACAAGGCAGGGAGACCAACAGTAGTTGGAGCCAGAGCCAATGACAAGGCAGAGCCAAATAATTTTAGGTTTGTCCCTATCCTCTTCCCTGCTGAGTTCTACAAAGGCAACAGGGAGGGGAGGACTTTGCTGAACTATGGTAATAAGGCACCTGAGCGAGACCAAAATTTGATGCCACCCAACTGGATCATCTCAATTAGGGAACTTCTCAGTTTTTCAGGGGAACTGCCTGCATCCCCTAAACCCTACAATGCAACACAGAGGCTAAGGAGCAGGAAGCTAGCAACCATCCTCATCCCTGTCATCTTCTTCTTCTTCTTTTTTGGCAATCACTTGTAGCTGAGTAAGATTGTCTTCCATGAACACGGTCTTAACAGTGAGTCCGTAAGTGACTGTGGAGGCCAATTCTGGACCACACGTCCTTCCACAGTGGGGACATTGGTTTCCAGGCGGGAGCTGATCATGGTGAGGGTTTGCCAAGCATGTCTTCCTCTTCACACGTTTTTCCTTTGCTTCCTGAGTTCAGGCATCTTCAAAGCCTGTGACACCTTTGGTAAAGGCTGCTCTCCAACTAGAGAGCTCGCAGGCCAGTGTTTCCCAGTTGCCAGAGTCTTTAAACCTCTTTTGTTGACCATCAGCATTACACTTTCCATTTTTAAGTTCGGAATAGAGTAGTTGCTTTGGAAGACGATCATCAGGCATCCGCACAACATGACCAGTCCAACGAAGTTGATGTTGAAGAATCATTGCTTCGACGCTGGTGATCTTTGCTTCTTCCAGTACACTGGTATTAGTTCGCCTATCTTCCCAAGTGATGTGTCAGAGACACATTTGGTGGAATCTTTGGAGTAGTTGGAGACAGTGCCCCATTTTCTCATACAGATCAGCCTTCACTGTGTCCAGTTGTACCGTTTCTCCATAAAACACGTTCCATCGTTGAATTGCTCTTTCCATTAGGTACTCCCCACCCCCTCTTACTGCATAGCATGGTAACATTCTCATGGCCCTGCAGTTTGAAGTTGAACCTACTGCCTGTGGCATTGTGCTGCCATCTAGTGCTGCCTCAGATGGTTGCACTGCCCTGCGGTCCAGCCCAGTTTGCCAGGAACAGGCAACATCTGCATGCTTTGCCTCGGAGCAATCGCTGTATGTGAAATGCATCACATGGTGGCCATGCAAAGCTCTTGCCTAACATGGAATTAGGAAAAGGCAGGATAGGGCTTTATTGGTGAAGTATACCCTGGTACATTCCACATCTGGAATAGCATTGCAGCAGATAGCCCTTTTGCAAACTTTAGAGGCAAGTCTAATTTTTCTTCCTTTTGCTCCTGAATGACTCTTTATGAGCTGGAGATGCAAAATGGAAAGCGTAATGCTGGTGGTCAACAAAAGAGGTTTAAAGACAGTCTCAAGGCAAATCTGAAAAAATGTAGTATAAACACCAACAATTGGGAAACACTTGCCTGCGAGCGCTCCAATTGGAGAACAGCCTTTACTCAAGGTGTCATGGGCTTTGAAGACACTCAGGGCACAAGGGAGAAATGTGCTAAGAGGAAGACATGCTTGGCAAATCCACACCGGATCAACTCCCGCCCGGAAACCAATGTCCCCACTGTGGAAGGACGTGTGGATCCAGAATTGGCTGTGTGGATCCACAGTCATTTACAGACTCATTGTTAAAACCATCTTTATGGAAGACAATCTTACTTGGCTATGAGTGATCGCCAAAGACGAAGATACCCTGGTGCATTGCACATCTGGAACAGCATTGCAGCAGATAGCCCTTTTGCAAATTTTAGTGGCAAGTCTAATTTTTCTTGCGTCTGCTCCTGACTATTTATGAGCTGGAGAAATAACCCCATATTTATAACGACACCACACTTCTTTCCTTCAAAGCCTTGCCTTTCCAGTAAAGCCATTGATACTACTCCTTAGATCAGGGGCCAGCAACCTAAGGCCCATGGGCCACAAGTGGTCCATGGGGGTCGTTTAACCAGCCCATGGACCCCCACCGCCCACTTGGGGACCCCTGCCACCCACCTGGTCAGCTCCCATGCGCTGACCTGGCATGGAGCAGAGCAGGGACCAGCTTCTGCAACACTGGCCGGCTTCCCATTGGCTGCAGGAAGCTCCTGCAGCCAATGGGAAGCTGCGTACGCCTCATCCGCACCGGAAGGAGTGCCGGAAATAGCGTTTGTGCATTCGTGTGTGTGTGTGTACTCTGGCCCACTGTGGTGTCTGCAGGACTGTGAACTGGCCCAAGCCACAAAAACTTTGCCAACCCCTGCCTTAGATCATTGCTGAAACTATACCCTAGTCGACCTGTAGTGTAGATGTAGTCTATGTCCATCTGGACTACAACTCCCATTAGCCCCCGCCAGCATGGTCAATAGTCAGGGGGGGGGAGTTGTAGTTCAGAAAAATTAATGGCAGCATGTTGGCTCTCTTTCTGCTGCTCCAGAGAAGCGGACACGGAGCAATGGATCCAAACTGCAGGAAAGAAGATTCCACCTAAACATTAGGAAGAACTTCCTGACAGTAAGAGCTGTTCGACAGTGGAATTTGCTGCCAAGGAGTGTGGTGGAGTCTCCTTCTTTGGAGGTCTGTAAGCAGAGGCTTGACAACCATATGTCAGGAGTGCTCTGATGGTGTTTCCTGCTTGGCAGGGGGTTGGACTCGATGGCCCTTGTGGTCTCTTCCAACTCTATGATTCTATGATTCTATGATGTGTAACAGAATTAATCAGATTTGTTCAATTTACGTATTGCTTCACACAAAAGGTGTGGGCCAGCACATGAATATACGATTAAACTAAATTAAAGCGAAACAAATGTACTTCAAGGGTTCATTCACAGAAAGCAGAGGGCAACATAAAATAACCAACCTGTGCACCTGAGGATGAATGGAAAAAATAAATGATCCAACCCAGACCATTAGCACTGTCCAAGGTGCTGGGGAGAATAAGAATGTATTTTCCTGCAGCTGGAAGGTCAACAAAATCAGCACCAGGATAGCCTCCCTGGGAAGGGCATTCTACAATCTGGGGGCCACCACAGAAAAGTCCCATCTTTCATTGTCCAAACATGGAGAAATTGAACTTACATTCTTTCATATCAATAAAACCTACCCCAGGTTTTCAGTTAACTTGGTTCAAACCCCCCACATAAGACCATTTTAAAATAGGATGAAGGGCATCCCATGCCCTTTTAAAATGTTTTTTTTTGGGGGGGGGGTGTTATTGGCTTGTTGTTTTTATTTTGATTATATATTTTGTGGTTTTATATTTTGATTTTGTTCTGTGAACTGCCCTGAGACCTCCACGTTTGGGCGGCATATAAATTCAATTTAATAATAATAATAATAATAGTAATAATAATATACAGTCCAAAGGGGATACCTATGTAAAGAATAGGTCATCAGTGGGATTCCATGCTGGTAACGCTCAGCACAATTCTATAGCAGAAGATTTCGGTTGCAAGACACCCAGTTTATATATAGAAAAAAGAGGAAAGCAGTTATATGTTGGCTGCATTGACCACAGGGTAGAAAAATGTACGTTCCATGCCCAGGTTCTGGCTATAGCCAACCAATGCCTGAACTTGATGAGGACGAGGACTGATCTGCTTGTGGGTCTGAGTCCTGTCTCACCTCAGAGCACTGATAACCTTTAGATGCATTTCGTCCTTACGATTGTGTGGCTACGAAGTAGGCATTCATGGGTCTGGCAGGATGACTCACTCATTCAAGTCATTAGTGTTTTTAACTCTCCACAAAGTTCATTCCACCGCCAGCCAAAGCTCTCCGGAGGAGGGAAATAAGACCCCTAAGAGCATCTTAGTCATAGTCTTACAATTCTTTGCACTTAATGGTAGAGCAGGCAATTGTGCTTCCTTCATCGCACAGTGGGCCGTTCCCCTTCCCCTCACTTTCTCCCTGCAGTATAGATCCATGCGATGTATGTCATTTGTATCACTCCTTCTAATACTCAGCTCATGGCAAGTGCCACCAGGATCGGAGTCAGAAGAGAACCGGCAAAAAACAAGAGGGAAGTACTAGCGTGGTTAAGTTTGCCGAGGTACTTTGAAAAGAAATGAAATCCCAATGAGAATGGTTATGTACTGAAGTTCTCACCCTGGGCCAGCAGGGGGATACTGTAGATAGTTTTCACTCAGGTCCACATATGCAAATAAGGGATTGAAAGTGACATTCAGTGATTGGATAGTTACAGAAAGTGGTTACTGTTGCGTTGTAGTGGAGCTCTATATAAGCAGGCTGGCTGAACACTTCAGTTCAGTTCTGTTCTGGCCTGTGAATAAACAAGAGCTGTTTGAAGAATCGCTGTGTCATCTGATATGTTCACCCACAGCTTAACAAGAATTGAGCATCCCAGGAGCCACAGAATGTAGAGTGACAGCTGGCACAGAAAAATGGTACTTTGAGGTGTCCTCCTGGGAGAGAATGGCTGGCTGGAACTCTGAACAGATTAGGAGGGAGTTCTGTCAGGCTTTGGGGAGTCAGATCCCTCGCCCGGTGGCAGCCTAGAATCAGAGAAACAATAAGTTCTTACTCAGGAGCTCTATTTCAAAAAAACCAGAGTCATACTTATTGAGTTTATTGACAAACAACATACCCAAGGACAAAAGGAATATATTTTTGTATATAACCGCAGCCGCAAGAATACTTATGACAAAATATTGGAAAACAGAAAAAGCACCACAAATGACAAAATGGCAAGTTAAGATTTGTGAGTTTGCAGAGATGGCAAAAATGACTGCAGGAATCAGGGGCTGCTCCAATCAAAAATTCTATACAGAATGGGAATGAATAGGGGAATACATGAAGAAATATGGTGTTAAAGCAGAACTCTTAATAGGCAATTGGTAGGCATGTAAGGACAAAAGAAGTAATTATAATTTAACAGTTTTCATGTTACTCTATTTTATCAAAGCAACTAGAAAAAATATTATGATGGGAAGATCTCACACAGGTGAAGGGAAGCAGTGGGGAGGAGGGGAGGGTTAGTTTGAATTTGGGAAATAAAATAATATATGGGACAGTAATATATTGTAACCAGAATAGAAGTTTAAAAGGGGAAGTAAATGTACTTTTAGTATTTTCATTATTGTAATAGTTATTATTATTTCTGATCAGTAGAAGGCAATGTTAATTTAGGTTTCTTTGTTTTCTGTCTGTGTATATATATATATATATAACTTCCTCTCTTTTCCAACACATGAAAGAAACAGGACACGAAATTA